>JAOXYD010101094.1:0-11729 GCA_028565735.1 Pinacopodium congolense | reverse complement strand
TACGAGTTACTATTCACTCATTTAAGTAGATTGTGATAGGTTCCTATTGACCTTAGAATTCTAAATTGTTGGATAGGTTCCTTTTGGCCTTGAATCAAGATTGTTAAATAGGTTTCTCTTGGCCTTAGAATCAAGATTGTTGGATAGGTTCCTCTTGACCTTGAATCAAGATTGTGTAAAAGTTCCTCTTGGCTTTAAATTAAGATTGTTGTAAAAGGTTCCTCTTGGCCCTAAATCAAGATTGTGTAGAGGTTCCTCTTGGCCTTGAATTATGATTGTTGTAAAAGGTTCCTCTTGGGCTTGAATCAAGATTGTTGTAAAAGGTTCCTCTTGGCCTTGAATCAAGATTGTTGTAAAGGTTCCTCTTAGCATTTAACCAAGATTTTTTTGTTAGTGAATTTCTAACAAGTAGTTGGAGAGAGAACGTAATCTATCTTTGGGGTAGCTGAACCTCTATAAATCTTGGTGTTCTTCTCTTCCTTTATCTCTTTTATATTTGTGCATTGCGTTTATTTTATCTTTTCTTGAATTTGTTATATATTAGCTTAAAGTTTGGCATTCCTTTTAGGTTGAATTTTGGTTTAGAGATTGCATATATTGGCCTAAGGTGTTTAAGTATTTTAATTATGCAAGAAAGTTTTAGACACCTAATTCACCCCTTCTTGGGTGTCATAGGGCTAGCATTAATGTGCCATTATAGTCTATTCAAACCCCTAATGATTCACGATTACAGGACATCAATGATGAATATTAATGGTGTTGTTATAGTCACTATGCACTGTTGTTAATCCTCATGTTTCATGAAAAAACACTGTCATTTTGATAAACTATAAAATCATTTTTTTTCTTGCCCTCCTCCATGTAAACCCACCGTTCTTCCACCCTTATGCTGTCATTCATCACCTTCACCACTTCCTAGTTTTTTGCTAGATTTATGTATCTTTTCACTCTAAAATTTTTGGCTATCATTTAACCTTATTCACTTATTTTTCAGTCTCGCCATTGTTTGTAATCACCCTTCACTGCAACCATCAATTTTTCACCTATTCACTATTATTTCTTTATCATTTAGCCATAAAACGTATACCAATGTGTTCCTCTCCTCAAGAGCTATAGCTTGGCACTGATTTTGAGGCCTATCTCTTTTACAAGTGAAAAGGGAATATTTTGTTGATGATAAGAATATTTAGGAAACATTGACCTACACCATCAGGCTATTTTTTAATGTTTTCTAGCACTTCTCAAGCTAGTTACTAAATATTTTTTCCTCAGATGTCACCCCCATAATTCATAATAATGATATTAAGGAAGAGGACCACATTTGATGACACTTGATTCATTATGACAGAGAGCTAAGAGTGGTTTGAGGCCCATAATAGGAATGAAATTATTGTCGAGTCCTTATTAACCAAACCAATGGGTTCAAATTGGATATTTCTAGAGCCTTTCAAGTTCTAGGCTCGGAGTCTAAGGTTGTTGAGCCCTACTATTCGACTTTAGTTCACAAGTTTTACATGAACATAAAGCAAAATGAGAAGTAAGATACAATCAACATTCAATCCATTATGCAAGGTACTCCTATTCTGATTACTTATACTTTATTTGTATTATTAGGAGTGCTCGATGAGGGCAATGTATATAAGTAACAAAAGGACATAATTCATGGTGATTCTGTAACATTAGATCCCAATTTTACTATTAATATTGCTTGTACTTCCCTAAGACTCAGGACACCTGTAAATCTATATGTTTTCTCTACAACATGACTTTAAATTTGTGAGAGAATTATAGTTCCTATGCTTTCTTATGAGAATCTTTCGAGAGGTAGGAGTCAGTTTCGAGGGTGAGGTACTAGTTCAAACTCCTGATGCTTCAATTGTTTCATATATGCCACATTCAAACTATGGAAATAGGCATTAGTTAAAGGGTGATGGCATAACCTCCAGCTATATCTATTATTAATAGATGAGAGAGTCAAGGAACATACTACTCTAATTCTAACTCATAAGAAGGCAATAGGGAGGATACATCTTCAAAGACAATTCCAAGCTCCTCGCCTCCATTGCTAGTTATCCTATCCACTTTCATGCCTCCTGAGTTACCTACTACTACCATTTTGGAGGCTTTTTTGAGGGTGGAGACTGGCATGACTAATCTTAAGAGTCAATTGGATTGTTTAGAAATTCATATGGATTATATGTGAGAATATATGTGATCTAGGGACTCGAGACCTAGTTAGGAATTTTATGATTGCACCTTTGTATTTTGCCTATTGGATTATATTATTATTGTTTTATTTGTGATTTATTTTTTTAGTGATGCTCCCTTTTTCTTATTATCTTATGTCTACCTTTTATGTTATTTTGTTTTTTTAGATTAGCTGTAAAAATCTCCCAAGTGCATTCAATGGAATCTTATATATGTAATCTATTATTCAAGGGAGTATTTTTGTTCCCACTTCCCCTTTTTGTGATTTTATTTTAATTTTTGAACACTAGGGATGGTGTTCATTTTAATTATTGGGAAGGGAACTAGAATTAGAATTGATTTTCTTATATTTAAATTTTTTGTGAATCTAAAAGTGAGTTCAACTATCATGATTTTCTCGATAGTTAATAATTTATGGAAATTTGGTTTTCTTTGATAACATATTATTGAATTATTTTGATGAATTAAGAGGCTCACGTGATTGATTAAAAGTGTTGATGAAAAAGAGGTTTTAATTTACTTTATATCATTGGATGATGGATACTTAGTTCACATTATGATTTTCTACGAGTAATTTGCATGTACATAGATGATTGTTACTTCTTTTAAGCATATTTATCATCTTAAAATCATAAAAATGAAAAAAAAGGGTAAATAAATGAGAAAATTTTGGACTCATTTTATTGGCTTCTTATCAAAGTAAAAAGGTCAAAGTTAAAGAGTGGTGTTAATAACCAGTTGATATAGGTGACTTAGTTGAATAACTAGGAGTATTCATGATAAAGTGTCTGCCTCCATGTAAAAAAGATTAAGTGACTTCTTGATAAAAGCCCACAAGATAAGTTTAATTTTAATAAATACGTGGTGTGAATGTACTTAGAAGTTAGAGCATATTGCTTTTTGTATATTCATTTTATCCATGGATTTGAATTTTATTAATTGTGTTGAAGTTTGAAAAAGCATAAAGTAGATTAGATTCACTTGTAATTTGATATAAGTAGTTGGTTGAATGAAATTTTGAGGATCTTTGATAATTGAATGATTAGTGGAGAAGTTTCAATAATTATGTTTGATAAGATTAATGATTTACCTATAATTATTTTCTATTTGAGATTGATTGGTGAATTGAGTTGCTTGAGGATAAACAATAATTCAAGTATAGGGAAATTGATAGAGGTGTGATCTATAGTGCTTAGGACATGATTTGATAAGTGTTCACCCTTATTTTGATGTATTATTGTCTAATTTATGTCTAAAATTGTCTATTTTGTAAGTTCATGCCAAAATTAAAATAATTGTACCAAAAAAATTGTTCTAAAAGAATAAAGTATGGACCATTTTTTAGAAGAGCAACACATGTCATTAACGACACTATTTTTTATTATTAAAACCATATTTATAGTTTTTTTAGGAGATCAATGTGACTTTATAACGACGCTATTGATTTCAGAGCCTACAACCATTGAAAACTATAATCCAGAGTTTTAGATTAAGGAGCGAGTATAACGACATCATTGATTCTTGATACCAAGGGTCATTAAAGTCTTTGGAGGTGTGATATATAAAGGAATCAAAGGAATTTTTGGATAATTCAACCTATGATGGATTTCAAACTTAATTGAGATGTATATAAGTAATTTTCGGAGATCTAGCGGCAATTGATTATTAATCTTTTAGTAGTCTTTAATCTTTTCTTTAGTGCTTTGTTATTGTTTTTCTTTTTTTAGCTTTCAATTGATTGTATTTGAGATGCAAGATACTTTTGAGGATTCAAGGAGTTGAGGAATGCAATTGTGAGTTAGAATTCAATTAAAGATAGATTTGGTGTTTTTAAATTCTTTGTTTCATTTTACTTAACTTTATTTTTGTTTAATCAATAGATATGTGCTTTTTGTTCAATACTTTTTGTTCAATGATTAATATATGTAACTAATTTGTTTAATGGATAAATTTAGGTTAGTAAATGTTTTAATTGAGTAATTGTGTATAAATTTGGATGATAATTTTTGTTTATTTGAGTGCCTAATTAGTTGCAAAAAACTGGCCATTTATTATAGATTTATAGAAAACTAAAAATATAAGAAATCTACCTTAGGTATTGGAAAAATCAATAAACAAACAGTTTAAATTAGTTAATAACAAAACTCTTGTTAATTGTGAGGGTCTTAATTCTAAATTAGGAGATTTTGGGATTAAACTTCTTGATCTTTAAACTTATCATCGAAGTTTATTGTATGACCAAACTACGAAGTAGGATTGATAAAGATAAGGTATAGTCTTAACCATAGTTGTGTCTTGAATTCATGAAGATACCCTAGATTAGGCATTCTAATCAATCTTTAACTCAATTAAATCACTGAACAATGGAAACCTTAGTTATACATTTGGATTTGATAAATATCTTAAGTAATCTTGATTTATTTTTACTAGTTGAAAGTGATTTAGATTTATTTAGTCGTTTTAGTTTAATCAAGCAATCAATTAGAGTTTCTAGATAATTGTATTATGAGTGATTTAGTAGTTACAGTTAAATCCCCGTGGGATGATACTTGATCTTATTTAGATTCACTATATTTTGTGATAGGTATACTTGCCTATAGGTTAGTCTTAGGAAAAATTTGAGATTAAGTTGAGTTATTAGTTAGGTTACCACATAAGGATGCGTCAAAGAAAGCCATTGGTGAAGTTCTAGTATAAGAAGGTCGTCCTAGTACATTTGAGAGTAGAAAGCCAAATGATGTGAAGTAATAATACTTAATGCACAAAAAGGAGATGCTTGTAGTGGTAGATTGCCTTGAGACATGATGAGCATATTTGTTGGGGACTAGATTTTTATTCAAATGGGTAATGTTGCTAACATGTTTTTTAGGGCACAAAAAAAGTTTCCTACAAAGCAGACTTAGTGGAAAGAGTTCTTTGATAAATATGACTTCATATGGAAGTGTAAACTGGGGAGGTACAATGAGATGGAAAATGCATTGAGTAAGATAGAGGTGTTAGTAAGCTATATGCCATCATGAGGGTGGAGTCAGATTTGTTAGAGCAAATCAAATCTGCATCTCTATTATACAATACTTATTGTAAATTGATATCACAAGTTAAGGATGGTGTTATTCACAAGTTTGGCTTGAAAATGATGGGTTGTTGATGAATAAAATTAGTCAATTCAGTAGCTTATGAAAATAATTACTAAAGGAGACATATGACTTGCAATGGGTTGGTGATAAAGGTGTGTTTTTATGGATTTTCTTATGTGATTTAATTATATTTCACCCCAATTTTGATGCCGAAACGCCAAAATTATGTTTATTATCATTTGAAATGCAGGTTTTGAGCTGAAGAGACACATTACAAGTGAAAAGACCAAGTTTGAAAGAGATTTGGAGGAGAATTCTCAAAGGAATTAGATTCTGGGAGTTCAACGACTGGTATCAATGGCATCGTTGAACTACCTAGAACTGCTGTTAATAATAATGCATTAGATACTTCAATGGGGTTGATGTACGATGCCGTTTATGTCTTATTAAGGGTTTTTGATCACACGGAAAACATTGTTTTACTCTATATCTAAAGGCAAATAAGACTTTTTACAGTTAAAATCATTTAATCTTAATTAGATGAGTATTTAAGGACAAGAATAGCTCATTTTTGTCATCTTCTCTACCTAGTTTAGGAAGCTGCTCTTTTCTTCTTATTTCCCTTTTAGTTTAGTTATTTAAGCTTTCTTTTATCTTAGATTAGGGAATACTCTTAATTTTCATGCTCTAGATAGATTAGATACTTAGTTTTCATTAGGTTTTATTATTGCTTTATTATTCTTCTTTATTTTCCATTTTATTTACCTTTGAATACTTGTTGAAGTCTTGAATACCTTTAAATATATTGTTGGATATTTACTTTCATTGTCTTTATTTTTCAATTAAATTATGTTTTCTTTAATTTCAGTTGCTATTTTTCAATATGGTAGGCTAATATCTCTTAGGTTAGAAGATATTAAATGGATAAATGGATTATAATTATGAGATGTGAATTGGATTTTTAATGGGTATTATGTTTTATGCTAATATTGAGTTGAAACTTTGGCTAAATGCTAAGAATTAGGAGTTATTTATAGGATTCATCATTCTATTTGTGATTTGTAATTTGAAAGTTAGGTATAAGCTTGTGATTCGCAATTGTCCTAGTGAATACTATAAGTAGCAATAAGTTAATTGATTTTGTATTTGATATTTAATCAACTTAGCCTAAGGTTTTGATTCTTTAAGTTACATGATTCGAGCTTGCAAAATTATGGCTTAAGTTAGCTATTTCCTAGTTTTTAATGCTACTATATAATTAAATTTAGAGAGTTTGTTTAGATTATTACGTAGTTAGGGATAAATTTACAATTATATCAAATTTATCTATAATTAGAGGAGCATAGGATAAAAGAATATGTTTGTATCTATAGGCTAACATCTTAGGCATAACATAATTTATATGTTTTAGATGATCGATTGTAATTCATGAATTCCAAAAATATCTTTTACTTAACTTTTTGTTATCGTTATATGTTTTTTATAATTTTGCATATTGTTCACTTGGGTTAATTTCATTAGTTACAGTTCTTATATACTTTTAATTTCATAAAAAATAGAGTTTATTTTTATTTTTGTTTATCAAAGATTAGAAATAACATTGACACTAACTACTTATCTATAGGATCAACCCTGACTTTCCCTAATGTATAGTTAAGAAGATAGGTGTTTATTATTTAATGGCTTGTGATAGCCATACCAGTTAACTTGGAGTTCAAAGGATGATGGCTTTTCTAACTTATTCCTATTATTGGTTGAAGATGAAGAATGACATCAAGGTGTATGTCAAGACGTGCCTTGTGAGTTAGTTGGACAAACCAGAGAGGAAAAAGGAAACTAATTTAATATAACGCTTATCCATTCTAGAAAGACCATAGATTTCAGTTTTGATGAATTCATATAAGGGTTTTTATAGGTAGGCAACATGAAATCAATCACGGTGGTGGTTAATAGATTCTCCAGGTGTGCAATCTTCAAGCCTACTACAACATCTTGTGCCTTAGATTGCAATGGAATTGTTTTATAAGAATGTGGTGAAACATTTTAGAGTCCTAGCACATATAGTGAGTGATCGAGATGCTAGATTCACAAGCCAGTTTTGCACGTCTTTATTCGACTTAATAGGTGGTGATTTGAAGTTCTCAACAGCAAATCGCTTATAAACAATTAGCCAAATAGAGAATATCAATGGTCTAATAGAGGAGTATTTGTAACATTATGTAAGTTCAAATAAACAAAGTTGGTTTAATTTACTTGATACCACGTAATTTTACTATATTTTACGCAGATCTTCTGCAGTGGAGAAGAGGCCTTTCAAGATAATTTAGAAAAACAACCTCTAACTATACTTGAGATTACATAAAAAAGAACAGGTAGCAAGTTTCCTATAGAATACAAGTTTGTGATGAAGAAATAAGAGCTACTGGATGAGGCAAGGAATAGTATTTAGAAGGCTTCTAAATGGATGAAGAAGTAAATAAACTAAAGGAGGAGGCCTTTTAAGTTTGAAGTGGGAGATAAGGCATTACTCAAACTTAACCCATAGCTATGGAAGATGGTTAGTAGCAAGTAAATGCATCAAGGGTTGGTGCCAAAGTATGGTGAACTTTTTGAACTACTAAGTAAAGTAATTAACATGGTGTACTGACTTAGATTGCCCGAAAGGTTGAAGATACACCCTACTTTTCATGTTAGTTTCCTTAAACATTACTATAAGGCTGCATCAGATTTGAATAGGAGTTGGGTGAAGATAGCTCCATTGGTTGTAAGGACGTAATTTAAGGATTAAGTGGATAAGATCCTGAATCATCAAACAACGAGGTAATGCAAGAAGAATTGAAGGATGAAGTTCTTGATTCAATGGAAGGGAAAGCTTATTTTTAAAGTTACTTGGGAGAAAGACCCAACCTTATGGAAATTCAAAGACATATAACCATCTATCTTCAATTTATTTTGAAAAGGGTGTCAAGTTCATCTAGTAAGGATAGTTTGTTAACCCTTAACACATGAAAGAACTTTATAGATAGCCTAGGATAAACCTTGTCTGACAGGTTAGTTTGATCACACATATGAGGAAGACAAGTGAAGGAACTATGGTAAAGTAAGTAAGTTAGATTAGGCATGGTGTGAGTTTTAGACCAAGGGATGATTGACTTAGCTTAGGCTGAGTTCTTGATGGACTAAGAACCTAGTATGTGCCTAAATTAATGGACCTTAACTAAAAGGAATTAACTATAAGTAAGCATTGGTTGGACCAGTGTGCTACATTGACTAGCTTGGATGACTCATCGTCAATAGTTAGAGATCATAGGGACATCTTAGATGTTGTGGTAAATAAATATTGCATGGGATATATAAGAGCTTTTAAGAGAGAACTAACATATAGGAGATCTTCTAAAGATAGTGGAAATCTTCAAAGATAAGGATGTATCTTTTTTTATTGCATATAATCTCTATCTAATTAGGTATAATGTAATTTAAACACTAGATTGAGTCTTATTTGGATAGGGTAGATATTTAATTAATTAGGATGTTATAATCTTGTGGGATCGATGTGATCTTGGAAGTTGAGATCAGTTAGAATTATAATTTATGTTCTTATTTATAACTTAGTTTCCAAGCCTAGAGGTGCCTATATATAGCCATTTAAGCTTTGCTCTCAATTCATTCAAGAGAGTTTTCCTTTGTATACTTTAAATGAAAGTAATAAATTTTGGATTTTACCATATCTCGTATATGTCTCTTTCTTTCTAGTTACCTTGTATTCTTATTTGCTTTTAAAGCGTTTATTTGCTTAAGTGTGCAAGTTAAATACATGAGGGTTGTAAGGCATTCAAGAACAAATTTATTGTTGGTCGGTGATCATGTTTGGGAAGGCTAAATCTTGTTTAAACAAACTTAAACTTGATTGTTATGCAAAGGAATAAGCAAAAATTTATCTAAGTTCATTGTCTCAGAAGGACTTTGTATCATTGCCTCTAATAAATTTTAGACCAAAAGAGAGATATTAGAAAGAATAATCCTTCATATTATAGTTTGACATGTTTGAAAGATTAGCTTGGTTTGGCTGTAACGTGTTCCTTTAATGTCTAGATGATTTTCATCAATTGAGGGTCTTAAGTTTTCTTTGGTCCATTCCTAATAGATAATAAAAAAAAAAACTAGAATAGTTTGTAATTCTATATGAATTTGGAATCTCAAGGTTACATCGATTGCATCAAAAACTCAATTGCCTAGCCCAGCTCTATATTGTATTTCAAAGTTAAACCTAATTAGTTTATTTAGCCATCTATGATATTGTAGTGTGACCATTCATTGTTTTAGTAAATATCATAAGCTTCTTTAATCCATCTTCATCATAAAGTACCTTCCTAATAAATAATGCCTCCATTTTTGGATAGCTAATATAACAACCACTAATTCCCTCTCATAAACTGACTTAAACATTGCTCTCCTAGTGAGAGGTTGGCCGAAAAATGCAAGTGGTCACCCTTTTTGAGACAGCACATCCTTAATATTAAACTAGAATTATTTGTTTCCACCACAAATTTTTCTTTAAAATTAGACAAAGTTAAAATGGGTGTGAATTTTATGGCTTCTTTAAGTTATAGGAATACCCTGCTAGCTCTTCACTCCAAAAAAATCTCTCCTTTTTAAATAGTTGTTTAAAGGGATCCCCTATTTTCCTAGTCACAAACAAACTAGTGATATTAACAAGTTATCCTTAAGAATCCTTATAACTCTTTTTGATTTATGGTGTTGGCAACCCATTTATTACCTAATTTTCTCAGGATCACCTGTAACTCCCTTTTTAGATATGATATGCCCAAATACTCTAACTTAGTTTGATAGAAGCAAAACTTCTTAATGCTTGCAAGTAGTTTATAGTATTGAAGGATTGCTAATACCTCATGAAGATGGAACAAGTGCTCCTCAAGAGAAAGACTATAAATGAGGATATCATTAAAAAATAACAACATATATCTCCTTATCAAGTCTTTGAAAACAAAATTCATGAGTGCTTGAAATGTTGTCGGGCCATTGGTGAGGCTAAATTAAATGAGAAGGAACTCATAATAGCCTTCATAAATCCTAAATGCTATCTTGTACACATCTTATGGTTGAATCCTAATTTGATGTTAGCTCGCTTTGAGATCAAGCTTGGTGAAAAATTATGGCTTTATGTAGCTCATTTAAGAGTTCATCAATATTTTGAAAGGGAATCAATTCAGTGATGTGGCTCTATTAAATACTTTGTAATCCACCCAAATCTAACAAATTTGTTCTTTTTTTGTCTTACGAGCAATATTAGACATAAGAAGGGATTTTGCTTAGTCTAATGATCCTAGTTAAGACCATTTTAGCTACCAACTTTTCAATATCACTTTTCTAAATGTTAAGGTAATTGTAAGGCCTCATGCTGACTAGTTCTATTCCCTCTTAGAACTATTGCATGATCATAACTTTTACTTGGTGGCAACTTAGCAAGGCTTCTTAACATAACTTCAAATTCTAATATCAACTAGTGTACCTCTAATATCTCAACTTCTACCTCTATAGGTTTAGCTATTGCAATGTGATATAGCTCCATTAACATCGCCTCCTTCTCTTGTTGGATGGTTCTTACCATGGTTTTCAGGGATACCAAAGCCTTACTTAAAATTAGGTCCTCTTACGATACCACTAATTTTCCTCACATATCAATTTTTATAGATAATTTTTTTTCCAATAATCTCACATGATACCAAAAATGGAAAATCATTTAAATCCAAGAATGAAATAAAAACTACTCAATTGTAAAGGAAGGAACTATTAATGATACTGAGCCTTTGTATTTTGAGTACTAATCATTTATAAACCCCATCTCGTTTAGGCATTTCCTTGATCCAATAAGCACCATATAGTTTGTTCTATAATTTATTAGAATTTTTATCTTCTTGATCAAATCCAATGAGATGAAATTATGGGTGGTTTCAGCACTACCACTTTGGTGTCTTTTACTATGCTAAAAAGTTTTATAGTTTGAGGCTCTAACAAGGCTACCATTGAATTTAGTGATATACTCACTCTCTCAATTTTGTCTTCGTACTCTACCGCCTCTATGAAAAGTTTTTTCTGTCTTATCTGACCTCTTCCTCCAGGCTTACCAAACCACATGGAGCACTTTTTTTTACAACCAAAGTTTTGAATTATGTTCTGTAGGCGCTGTACCGGCCAGGAAACAGAAGGGAACTAGCCTGTACCGTATTGGGTTTCAATATCGGTCAGTACTGGCAGTTTCGGCTAGTGCCGGCCGAAACATGACGTACTGGCCTGTACTGGCCGATATCAGGGACCAAAAAATAAATTAATTTTTTTTAAAAAAATTTGTATTTTGACCTTTTAAGTTTAAATGTTTAATTCTTATTTCCTATTACAAATATATTTATGAACTATTTTATAAAT
>JAOXYD010101083.1:0-25433 GCA_028565735.1 Pinacopodium congolense | reverse complement strand
ATTTAAGCACTAAAATAGGGTTAAATTAACATCAAATAACATCCAAGAATACTACAAATTTAACCCCTAACAATAGGCCTATCTATTAATAATAGGAAGAGTTAGATTTTCCTATCTTCAAGTGCAGAGAGTTTAGTCAGTCAAATTGAACAGATCTTGGAGATGCAGATTGGACAATTGCATTTCACCTATCTTGAAGTGCTAATTACCATTGGAAAGCCTTCATTTAGGAGCTACGATCCTCTCTTTGAAAGGATTCAAAGGATAATTAAATTATGGTCTAAAAATAACTTTCATATACAGATAGGAATAAATTGATAAAAGATAATTTATCTAAAATAGATTCCTACTAGATAAACTATATTGCATCGCAAAAATAAATCACAAAATTTATTGATAGGCTATTAAGGAAGTTTCTATGGTCTGGCCAAGGTATACAAAGAGGATGTGCTAAGATTAGATGGAATGAAGTTTGTACTACAAAATGCTCAAGTGGACTAGGAATCATTTTCAACAGCCTTATTACAAAAATTGTAATTACTAAGAAGATATAGAGAATATTTAGTGATAGGGAAGCCTTTGTAGGTAGATATGGATGTATTTTATGGCATTTCCAGCTTAACCTAATTTTTGTCATGATAGAGTTAAGATTGGGAACTAGATTTAAGGCATCGACTGGTTTTTGTTTTTACTCAATTAGCTATTGAATTTTGATTGAGATTATTTGAGTGGAATTTTTATTTCATTACTTAAAGATAAGAAATAGTTCAAGTGGGGGTTTTTTTTTGATAAAGATGCATTTTATGGTATTTCCATATGTGATTCAATATGATTTCATCCATATTTTGATGTTTAAATGCTTTATTTGTGGTCATTTTGAGTTTACAAGTAGATTTGACCTTAGGAAATAAATACAAAGTGAAAATATCAAGTTTAGAGAAGATTTGGAGAAGATTAGAGTAAGGGTTTGCGGTCAAAAGACTTAAATGACGGTATATGCAGCACTTGAACATTGTTGTGTAAGTCAAACACAACCACCGTTTGGCTCAGTTTTCCAGTTTCTTTAATGATGGTGGATTCAGGGGCCATTTAACTCTATCCAACTGTCATTTAGTATCTTGGAAATAGAAAAAATAAGGGAAAATTGAATTTTTGTTTCTCTAAACATCTTAAACCTTAGAGGAGGACTATAAAAGGATGGATTAGGATCAGATTTAGTAGTTTTTACTCCCTACTTGGGGTAGTCTTTATGTTCTTTGTATTTTCCTTGGGTTTTCATGCTATTTTCATCTTATTTTAGGTTTTATCATTAGATTTAGTTGTTTAGATGCAGAACTCTAATTTAGTTTATTTCTTAACGCTATCTTTCCATTTTAGTTTTTTTTACTTATGTATTTTATTTGGGTTTTGTTAAGTATTTGTTAAACCTTTATTTATTATTAATATAATATTTTTTCTTTAATTTCCAACCTTGTTCTTATTATTTTCTGCATTTTACGTTCTATTTTGTTTAATTTTAGTTTGTGTTGTATTTAATTTCAGTACGTTAGCTTAGTTTTCTTTTGGGTTAGAAGATATTTAAAAGATTAATGGGTTATAATTGTGAGAATTGATTTGGGTTTTCATGATGTTATGTTTTTATACTAGGATTGAATGAAACTCCAATTTAATACCATGAATTAGAGATTATGTGTAGGATTGATCACTCCATTAGTAATTTCTAGTTAAATTACTAGGTTTAATATTTTGATCCATAGTTATTATTAGTTATTTCCATAAGTAGAAATAGATTAATTGATTTTGTAATTAAATCATAATAAACGTTTCCTAGAGTTTCAATTTTTTAGGTTATATAATTCGAGCTTTAGATATTATGACCTTAGTTAGCTACTCCTTAGTTCTTAATGCTATTGCACTACCAAAGATAGAGAGTTTGTTCTAAGTTGTCATGTAGCTAGGAATATTTTCAGAGCTTGTTGAATTTATCTAAAGTTGGAGGAACTTAAGACATAGGAGCTTGCTTGTGTCTATAAGTTAGCATCTTAGACATAATATAATTTTCATATTTTCGATGATCGACTGTAATTCATGAATTTTGAAAATACCTTCTTCCTAGGTCTTTGTATTTGTTATTTATTTCTTATTATTTGCTTTAATTTTTTAGATGTCTTTTTGTTTGTTTTAATTCCTTCGCATCTAAAGGTTTTACTTTATTTATTTTACACGACATTAGGAATATCTAAAAAGTCACTACTAGTTCTTTACGGGCTCGACCTGGACTTGCCCTACTATATAGTTAGAAGGTTAGGTTAGGTATCTTTTTATTTGGTAGCTTACGATGAGTTAACCATAGGTCAAGTGGGTGCATATGCGCTTCCTTAAAGAAAAAAGTATATGAGAAATGTGATTCTAGCCAACTCTCTCATGGATATTGCAATAAATCTTGAGGCTAAGATCTATTCTAAAAATGAGATTATACACCGAATTGAAGATGGGGAATACACTCACTTATGGTTTGATTGTTGAGGTAAAGAGGGTTCTTTGGTAAACCTATTTGAGGTTCAATGGCATACAGACACTTTTTTGAGAAATGCAAGAGTTAAAATTATTATGTAGGGAAGTGAGTGGGACTACAGATCAAGGAACATAAGGTGGATAGAAAGATATCTCCTTGACTATGCTTCCAATGTTGTAATGGAGGATAAGGCTATATGGAAAAGGAGTTCCTCTAAGATCTTCACAAACAAAACCTGTGTTGAGTTTCTAAGCCCTACATTAAATGTTGTGGAATTGCATAAACTAATTTGGTTTAAGGAAGCCTTGTCAAAAGCTTCCTTCATCTTATGGATGGTTGTTAAGGAGAGGCTATAAACATTGTAAATAAAAGTTAAATTTAAAAATCACAATGCTATTTTTTATCTGCGTATAAGTGAAAATGAAAATGTAGACCATCTCTTTTTTAAATACAACTATGTAGCTCCCCTGTGGACTCAAATGTAAGAGAAATGTAAAATTTCTTATCCATCTACTAGTAGCTAGGTAAGCTTGATTGAATGGATTGTCGAACACATGAAAAATAATGGCTCATATGATGTTAAACTATTCAAAATAGTCTTTATTTGAACAATTTATGAAATCTAGAGAGAGAAGAACAAAAGTTTATTCAAGGAAGTAAGCCAAAACCTATAAGACTTCATTACAAGCTTGGTGAACTAGATTTATGAGAGAGTGATAACTCGATTACCTAAAACAAGAATAGATGGAAATTTGGCCATGAGTTAGAAATTATGTAAGTATTTGTGCATGGAGATGTGGACCTTTGTATTGGAGACGTTTACATACTTTAGTGCCAATCTGCTATGCTATAGAAAATATGTAAGGCTATGAAGCATAGATATCTCATATGGAGATAGACAGTAGTAAGACGAGAAAGGAAAAAAAATGTTACAAGTTGAGAACTTCGATCATCTTTCTACTCAGGCTTGACTAAGACAGGATGAATGCAATATGTTCTTTTGCATGTCATTATTTTCTCGCTTAGTATCTTTGTATGGATGTAATAATGTTGTTTGTTACACCATGTGATGTTCTTGATGGTTTGATGGTAAGAGTGGTCTCTTATGTATCTTAGTTTGATTGCCTTACTTAGCTTTGTAACTTTGTATTAAGTCCATATTCTTTAATTGACATTTTTAAAAACCTTTGTTTTTTTAATAAATGTTTCTTCAATTAAATGTGATGTGATGTAATTCCATTTGAATATAATTGTAACAAGGTTAGTATAAAATGCATAGCTTATGTCATTATTTACTTTGAATTTTGTATATAATATTTATTTCTAGGGACTAAAAGGCAACTCATGAGACTATATACAATAGATAACTTTAGTAGAGTTTATTTGTCAAAAGTTATAAGATTAGTTTTTAAATTATTTAAACATCTTTTTAAATAATATTTCATACTACAAATTGTATTAGAATTATATGAGTTTTTATATGGTACTAAAGTAAGTTTTATATTTCTCAAAAGCAAAATAATTTGAATTTATTTATTTAATTTGCATACGAGATCATGATATGGATTATGATTTATTTATTTATTAGGGTTTAGTTATAAATATAAATGTGTTTTCTAATAATAGGTGTGCATAAGGATATTAGTATACCGAACTTACAACATAGTGAGTGCCACTCTTAATTATGAGTTTTTTTCCCAAGTGAGCTTATATCTAATTCTTGAATAGCTTAACAATTGAGAACAATTTTTTATAATTGATACATGATCCAATAATAAGTTAAATAAGTTATGATGTTTATTAATTTGAATCTTCATTATAGTTTTTGTTTATGAGGTCGTAACTATATAGTTGAATTTAACAAGTACTTCATTGATATTCTACAAATTAATGATTAATGAGTTGCATATATGTATATATAATGATATTACGGTAGTGGTTCAATGATATTATTCATATTTAACATATCAATAACAAAGTAGTTGTTCTTTTTTCAACAAAAAAAGTAGTTGATCGATTGAGGAAGGAGTTTTTTTTATGGAATCAATTTTTTTTTTGTAAAATTGAAAAATGAATTTTCGTTTACAAAGTCTTATTTCTCAATTATTTGATTGACCTAAACAATGTGAAGATAGATATTAAGAAGATTCGTATCATCATATAGTGGTTAATCCTTACTAAAAACAAGAAGATTCATACCATCATATAATGGGTAATCTTTACTAAAGTGTTATAGTTATTGTCTTTAGTTATTATCACAGATTTATTAACATAATTTAAAGCCCCTTTAATGGATTTGTTAAAAAAGATAAATTTTAATGTTAGAAAAATTAAATTAAAAACTTCGAATTTTAAACTCCATACAGCTGTAGTAGAAAAATTATTGAATTGTGACAATAAAAAAAATATAATGATATTTAAAAGTAAAAAATCAAATGTGATGGATAACAACATTCAGTTTATAAGAATGAGATGAGAGCAATATTATGTTGGGTTAAAGCTAGGAAAATATGATTAGGTGACACAAGAATTACTTATGGTAACTACATCATTATCATTTTTTAAATTAAAAAAATTCTAAAAAAGGACAATTTTCAATTTTTTAATTAAATATGATTTCACTTAATCATTTATATTACAAAGGAAAATCAAATTAGTAAGCATTCCTTCATTGAAGCAAATCAAAATCTTATTAAAGGTGTATATTTTATAACATATTAATGAAAGTTAAAAAAATTGATTAAATTTATTTAATATGCATAATTATATTATATTCTTCATTGATCTTTTTATATATTGATATTAAGTTAACAATATTCACTCCAATAAAGGTGGCTAAATAAGAAATAGTAGATAAATAAATCAAAAAGTAGCAAAACAAATGCCCCATAGTCAGCCCTGATAAAGTGAGGAAAAACTAGTCATTATATCAAATGACATGTAGATAGAAACACTAGTAACTTAAAATCAACATGGGAAATAAAGTGTTGATATAATTAAATACTTAAACAAGAAAGGAAAATTAATTCATGGTCTTGATTATCATGTAAAAAAAAGCTTTTAAAATAATGCCAGAACTCATAAGTATCTTATCAATTATGACTATGAAAGCACTTGAAGGTGTATCCTTTTTTCATGTTATTTCTTTTGGAAATTTCAATGAAAATTAGGTACAAACTTTAAGAAGTAAGGTCAAGTATGGAGTTTCTATTATAAATAAGCAAGCAACATGATAACAAAGTAAAAAAAGTTTAAACTAGCAATGTCATATATAATTATAAGAAGAAATATAAAGTAAAATTTATTATAAAATAAAAACGCAATTTAGTGTGTAAAGCCACGTAGAAGAAATACATTACTTGTTGTAATGTTTCTAATCTTAATTGTCATTTGGATTTGTAAGCTCCATGTCACTCAAAAGGATAAGAAGGTATTGAAGGAACATTTTGTAAATTAACAACTAATCACTTATACCAAACTTTCACTACATACAATCCTTAAACCAATATTAAACCAAAATGGAACCAATTTAATGAAATAATTCAAATTAAGGTAGTTCTAAAACAATCATAACGTGTATATAAATAAAGAGTGTATGGAAAGAATGATACACAATGATTTTTATAGTGCTTCGACTAGCTAACATTAACCTACGTCAAATCTCAATGACTTTTCAAATTTTCTTCGTTGTGAAGAGGAATCTTTAGAACTTCTTTTTTTTTTTTTCCACAAAATGGGGTGAAGAGTAATCCATAAACTTCTTCTTTTCATAAAGGGGTTAAAGAGTGACCCATAAATGTCTTCTTTCAAATGGGTGAAGAGGGATCCCATAATTCTTCTATTATAATGATGAAAAGGAAACTTTTCTCAAACTAAAAATTTACAAACATTAACCACTTGCTTAATAGAAAAAAAAATGAAAAATAAGGGCTGAAAATGATGCAAAAAGTGTACAAAAATCTAACACAAAACTCAGTAATTTCTCTTAAAGTCATAAACCAATATAAATAACCAAAATCTCAATCAACACTCTTAATCATCAAACTAGTATTAGAAGTGATCCTTAGCACTCATACAAGCTATTTATAAACTACCTAAGGTTTCATAACCATTACAAGTATCAAAAAGATGTTACATACACAAAACTATATTGAAACTAGTTGTTACATGCTTTCTAGATGACAAATTAGTTGATTTATGCGTTAGATAGGTTGACCTATCAATGATCGACAGAGAGGCTAAAAATCAAGTCACTGATCAACCTATATTCAACCATTACCTATATCATAAAAACAAGTAACTGGTGGACTTGTTTATTAACATTTGTCAACCTGACCTATTCAAAAACAATCATTGGTTGATCTCACCCATTTAAAAAAAATCATTGGTCAATCTATACTCAAACATTGATCATCTAATCACATGGAAATTAAGTTTCCAAGTTCTTCAATATATAGAACTTGACCAAATTCAATCAAAACCTATTCTAGATTAATTCAAGAAAATTTTAACATATTTCAAACATTCCCCAAAATTCTTATGAATACTAAGACGTCATAACTAAGCTCAAAACTAAAGTTTGTCTTAATTTATGACAATATTAACACATTTTACAAAACTTTCAATCTTTAAACCAATTCTAAATCTTTTATAAACATACCAAAATGGTTTCTTTAAGCTAAAACAAATTTCAAACAAGGTTTAAAACTAATTCTAAAGTTGTTTCAACTTCTAAAATATTTCAATTGACTCAAACAAAAAATTTAACTTGGTTAATGAATATTTTCTTCCTTAATGACTTTAAACCTTTCCAAAAGTTTCTAAAACTTTCTTAGCCAATTAAAAGAATATTCTTTTCACTCTAAAGCTAACTTACAACCAATTTTTACAACTTTTAAAACTTTCTCAATGTCATTTTAAATATAAAAAATTTTCAATTGATGTTAAATATAAACATGCTTTTGTTGGTGAAAATTTTCATTTCAAATAAATTCAAAACTTCTCCAAAGTTTCCAAAACTTTAACAATATCTCAAAAACAAATTTTCACATAAAACTTGGCTCAAACACCTTTCAAAAATCTCATATAAGTTCAAGCATCACTCCAAAATACTTTGAAACATTAAGAAGAATGCTTTAAAAATAGTTCATGCAATTCCTCTTAAATTATGAAACTTTATGTCAATTCTAAACTCTAACCAAAACCTATTATGCAAAAGCATTAAACAAATTTAATTAGATTCTAAAACTTTGGCCAAACTCCAAAATGCAAATGATCATGAAAAATTGAGCCCTTTAAGTATTGATAGAGATTAAGACAAGTTTACATATAAAAAACATAATCCTAAAACCATTTAACCTTGATTTTCATAAACTTGGTCTTCCATCTTGATTTCCTCATCAATGCTTGCTTCATGTTGCTTATTTTATTCATTTGAAATAGGAATTACTTTGGTCTTTACAAACTTAAGCTCTTGCATTGTTTGCATTAATCTAAATTTCTAATGCATTAAAACTAAAATATTAGTAATAAGAATGTTTTTCATCATAAAAAATAATGATTGAAAACTTTGCTGGTTCAAGAGGATTGTAATTTTTTAATTATGTCTTTTCATTAATAAAAAAGGGATAAGTCATTTAATAAAGTAGATTCAGACCTACAGTTTGAAAATTAAAAAAAATACTAAAGTACTAATTGAGTTATTTATAGGATGATATGTATTGTTATAAAGAAACTTTGCAGGACAAAGAATGTGGAAAGATTTAGAATTAATGCTTGAAATTTGGATTAGATGAACAAGTGTTGATAAAGGTGATTTAAGAATTTGAATTCATGATTAGTGATTCTAAGAGGTGATTCACACTTTGGATAAGTTACTTGAAGTGATTTAAGTGGTGCCCAAAGATGTCAAAGCAAGTCAATACAGTAAGATTAGGGAGTGATGTTGCAAGATCATTTTAATCATAATTTTCTTTAAAGATGTTCAGTTGAGGTGATTTAAGATACATGAAAACCTTAAAAGAAAGGGATATAAATTACAAGAAGACACTTTTTCTTTTTGATAGAATGGGAAAATTTGGTTGATCAAATAATGACACTATGAACTATGTATGGTCCATTGAACAACCTATCTAGTGTTGACAAACAATCATATTTTACCTAAGAGAATTTGAGGAAAATTTGAAAGCTTATAAGAGATGAGCTATGACTTGTTGATTCTCAAATATACTATGGTTAGGCATGGAACTAGAGTTTGATCAAAGTAGATTTTAAGGAAGACGTGAGAATCGTAGGTTTTTTATGGTAATCAAATCCAAGAAACTTGAAATTTCTTGTGAGATATAGAGAAATAAATTATAGTGGCAAAGATATCTGATTTGGAAAAGGTGTTAATCACTACTATATGCAGTCAATTTTGCCATATTTATTATTACAAATCAATTCTTTTTAAAGAAATGAAGTTTTAATATAATAAATAAGGGAATGAAGAAATGTGAGATCAAAACCAAAATAAGGTTAAACACTTTTAATTTATTAATTGTATATTTAGATTATTCCTTTCAAAATTTTTAAAATGGTTTAATTTGAAACTTTTTCTTAAATTTTTATTTTTAATTAATTTTCTTTTAATTAGTTCTTATTACAAAAAAGTCAATTTTATATGATGTTTTTGTGTTTAAAGGAAAAATTTTCCAATTTGGAGGTTTAGTTAAGGTTTGGTAATTTCTTTGGCTTAAATAATTATATATGGTCCAATATGCAATCAAATACGACTAAATTATATAATGAAAAGAATAAAGGATCTTTTTTTTTCTTTTTTGTAAAACTTAAGGCTCGAAGTGCTAGAAGAGAAGAGAAAAAAAATGACAATTCATCATTAGATAGAAGGATTAACTTTTAAAATGTGGACCACATAAGATGAAATAATGATCAACTACTAGAAAAGACGAACTAGAATAACAATATGTGGGAGAGAAAGAGCCTTTGAATGCAAAAGAAATAACCATTAAATGACAAGCTTAGGAGTAATATTTAAGAAAATTGATGCACTTCCCAAATGAAACATGTTGTTGATAGAGCATGTAAGAGGGAAAATTCTTGTCTGTATTAATGCCACGAGTCCTTTTCTTATATGTTCACACTCATTTCTCCTAGATGGGTATTTTTTAGTCATTAGATATGCTTCATTCAACAACCTACTATGTGTCTCTATATGTTTTTTAAGCCATATATCGACGAATATCAATTATCACTTTCTCTTCTATTTGGTTCAATTTGAAACATTCACTCATAATCAAATAAAACCCCTTGATTCCATTTTTTTAAACATATATCGAATCGCATATTGGCTATTGGTTCTTAATAGTTAATCACAACTAGAAATTATTTTACTATCCTATATGAATAATCAAAATTCTAAACTTTTTTTTTAATTTTAATTGTTGAATGAGTCACCATGGTTGTCCAATCTCCCAAATAAATCTTTCTTCCTTTCTTAAAATAAAGGGAGAAGAATACACTGAACATTCTCTCTCTAATGAACATTTCCATCTGCCTTCTCTTTAAAATCCAATTTCAAGTTTTGAATGCCATTGTTAGTGTTTAATAAATTTTAGAATCCTCTAAACCGTGACACTTTCATCTCACATGTTAGTTAAATGCTCATCAGAATCTAGAGCTTTTAACCTTGGGAGAAAGGAAACTTCCTTCTTGAAATCACCTTACTCTTATTTCTCTCTAAATAAAGATTTCATTACCTTTAATATTACTCAAACATCAATCCTTATTTCTATTCACATATGTTAACTAAAGGTTTTTTTTTTTTGAATGTGCATAGAGGGGTCTAAGGTGACAATTTCTAATGGAGATCAAATTGCTTGTGAACCTATTTCTAAATAACATCATGATATGCTGCATTGAATTAAAGGTTCAATGATGAGAGCAAGGTCCAAACACATAAAGGAAGCTTTACTATGATTAATCATGGGGATGCAATAAAAGGAAAATGCTTTAAAAACTTCTATTGCATTGACAAGATTAAAAAAATTATTTACATGTTATTAAAGATGGGAGATGCTTTACACATGAAAATCAAGACCTGGGAAGTTTAATATAGCTTGGTACACTTTAAATTGGAGGACATAAAAAGCAAGGCCTAATTCCTTAAAATCAAGTGTTATCTATCCTTCTTCTTTTGATTTCAAATATTTTCATTATATTCTTGCGTTTTCATTCCACATATTTTTTATTAATCTATTTAGTCTATTATTCTAAACATCTATCAATTTGTGTGAATTTTCTTAATTATACTCCATTTTACCATTTGGCTTATATAAATATTATTAAAAAAGAAGAAAAGAAAAAAGTGTTATTACAGTCATTAAATCTTATGTTAACTTATTTTTGTTATTGTACCATTAAGTTTCCATATCCTTTTTCTGAATTAGGAAGATGTAAGTTAGAATGGAATCCATTCGTTTTACGATTCTCTTTAATAAGTTCTTGTTTTTCTTAGTTTTCTATTTTTTTATAAAAAATTCATTTCCTCTTTTGTTCATCAATTTCTTATTCTATTCATTATTATTGTTTTTTTTTATTCTTTGCTATTTCTATTCTTCTTAATAAAATCATTGATTATTGTTTTGATAGGACCATTGATAGAGTTCTTTTTAAAGGGCTTTTAAGGGGAGATTTAAGTGGTGAAAGGCAAGAATGGTAAACAAAATTGAGAAAAGCCAAAGTTAAGTAGAAACACAAATGATTAAACATCACAATGAGTGTAAACATGTGATGGAGTGTGTGAGGTAAACAAATTTAGTTTTATCAATAATGTATTTCTCTTTGCAAATTTTAAATGAGTAATGCTGTATATAAAAAAGTGGAGGGTAAGCTGTTCATAACGGCTTTCTAAGATTAATTCATGGTTTTTAATATCAATTTGGATCCATGGATTCCACATCCAAATTTATATACTACAAGAAGCATAAGTTATAAGGAGAAGAAGGATATAGTTTTAACTATGAGGAGTTTGCATTAAGACACTCAATAAGCATTATCTAAATCTCTCCCAAACCGGAGTTTGCATTAAGACACTCAATAAGCATTATCTAAATCTCTCCCAAGCCGCATATAAACTATTACTCTCATCTTACTCAAACAAAGAATTCAAGTTTTAAAAATTGGCTTTCTTGGTTGGGCATAGAATTTAGTTAGGAAAAGATTATAAGATCATCCTAAATAATGATGGCACTAGGTGGGAAAGTATTTAACCAAGTTCTAACTTTATCTCTCATGGAAAAAGGGAATCACTTAAGCTTACTTGCATCATCTAAAATCCTATGGCTTCTAAATAGATCACAAATATCTATGAAATTTTATAAATGATCATTTGGATTCCCTAAGAATGAATGACCAAATTGTGAAGACTTAATCATGGGAATGGTCCCATGTGTAATTTCAAAGTCATTAGAGTCTATCTTAGGCCCGGAAATGTTAGCCATAGGTCTCCTCCTATTTTGCATAGTCAATTCCATCATGGTTGGTTCTATATATGGTTCCTAAGATTGTGTAACTAGGTGCTCAAATATTCCATTTTTTAATTTGTACTTGATCATCACTAAATGTTTCTTTAAATGATACTTTTAACCTTCTGGTTAAGTCAAATGTAAATAAATAAATAAATAAATAAATAGAGTGCTAACTAAAAAAACAAACAACAAAAGCAAAGTAAAAACATTGTAAACAATATTTACAAAGTTGAGAACAATTAACTCTAATATATTCTTAGTATTGCTAGAGATTTCTCCTTAGTAATTGATAAGTGTGTTTTTAGACTATGTTTCTAGGATGTTTTTAGGTGTTTTAAGTATTGTTTGTATGTTTTAACCTTAGTTAGTTTGATATTTTGTATATTGTTCATTATCTTTTAGGTTTTTAATTGTTTCTTTGTATTGTTTAGTGTTTGAGGGCAAATATTTAGCTTATTTGTGAAATGGATTGATGCACTTTGGTGATTGGTTATGTAGGTAGCAGAAATTTAGCAATGCAATTGATTTAAGTGATTTAAAAGATGCATTAGAAGAAATTTTAGAGGTCAAATGGTTATGAAATTTTATAGAGAGTAAGATCAATGTGTGCAGACTTTTTAATTAAAATTTTATGTCAATCAGAGGTTCAGAGAATAATTATGGCCAGAAGAGTGAAGAGTCTAAAAAAAATAGAAAATAGCATGTCATGATCATCATGTCACGAGCATGATAGAGGGTTTTGCCTGTCTTCTGTCACCCTGATGCACTGTCACATGGGTGACAGCTCAATTGACCTAATGACTAGTCAAACCCGAGAATTTATGACTTAGGAGCCCCTTTTAGATATATTTAAGGATTGGAAACCCTAGGAGCCTCCAATGATTATCAAGGACACGCCAAAGGAGGAAAGGAATAGGTTTTGGTGGCTACCTAAAAGAGGAAAAGAGCATCCACCTTGGGAATCACCAAGAAACACCATCACTTATTTTTTTTCTAACATTAAGGGAGTGAAGAGAAGAGTTTTAAGCTTCATCTAGTTTATTGTTTTTTTCTATTTTCTACTTTTTGTATGGAAAACATGTTTGGTAATGGATTTATTATTTCCATGAGTGGCTGAACTCAGTGTAGGGATTATTCTTGAACTATGTTGTAAAACTCTTGCTTATTTATTCAATGAATGAATGTTTATTGTGCCCATATCTTGCAATAGATTAAGATATAAAGGTAGGAAATTTGTATTGGGCTATACAATGAGTATTGACACCTAATAGACCTATAAACATAATGTTTTCAAGTGGTTGAAGAGAGATCTTAACTATTTGATTATTGCCTATAGGATTGCTTATATGTAGTTGAATATCCAAGAAAGGTTTTATAGAGTAAAAGATTACAAGGCTAATTCTATCTCATTTCATCTAGGGAAAACTAGTTACACCTTGAGAGATGGCAACTAAAATTTAGGAAATCTTGGGTCAAATATAATTGAATCAATAATCTGAGAGGAAAAAAAAGAAGATAGAAGTAAGTCCTAGTCTTAAACCTTGAAGTTACCAAAATGTTGCACTTTGTTTCTCTGATTGTCATTGCTATTTTATTTAAATTTAATTTATTTTTTAGTTATTGTTTCTTGAAATTGTTTCTCAAACAAAGTTTAATCTGAATTAAGTGGTGACTAAATGTAATCCTCATGGGATGATATTCTCTTACACTATAGTTACTACATGTGCACTTTTGGTATTTAGTGTAAATTGAGTTAAACGACTAACAAGTTTTTGGCTCCATTACTAGAGATTGCTATTTTAGCATCCTTTTTAGTTTAGGTGATTTTGATTTAAGGGTTTTTGATACTTTTCCTTGTGTAATTGTAGGTGTATGAACACAAGGAGTACTAGAAGATCCAACGAGCTAAATGAAGAGGAGTTTTCGGATATCACAAGGCATGAGTGAGAGTTAAGAAGAGTTAAGGGCCAAGAAAGGATTCAAAAAAATATGGTAGAAGAAGGCCAACAAGGAGGAGGTCAAAGGACTCTCATGGACTTCATGAGGCCTGGATTTAATGCTAGCCAAAAAAGGATCATAAAGCCTCCGGTTCAAGTGAATAACTTAGAGATTAAGTCAACTTTGCTCAACATACTCCAGTCAAGTGTTCAATTCTATTGTTTGGCAAATAATGATCCTAATACACCTCTAGCAAACTTCTTGGAGATTTGTGACACTTTTAGGTACAATGTATTATTTAAGGACATGACTAAGATAAGGTTGTTTTCCTTCACTTTAAAGGATAGGGCTAAAGCGTGGTTGAATTCTCTCAAACCCAAGAATATCATAACTTAGGAGCAACTTACACAAGGATTCTTAGCCAAATACTTCCCATTAATAAAGACAACAAGAATCATAAAGGAGATCACAAACTTCCAACAATGTGATGGGGAGTCCTTATATGAGGCATGGGAGCATTTCAAAGAGTTACAAAGGAGTTATCCTCACCATAAACTTCCAAAGGAGTTTCTCTTGCAAACATTTTATAACAGAGTGACTCAAAGCACAAGAGGAACTATAGATGCAGTGGTTGGAGGTTCTCTTATTAGAAAAATGATTGATGTAGTCTATGATATTTTGTAGGAGATGAGGAATAACAGTTGCTTATGGTCAAATGAGAGAGGCAAGCAAGGATCCAAAAATAAAAAAAGGTATAATTCCAATTGACTCAGTGACAGCTATAAAATCTCAAATTTCGGCTCTCACCAAGCAATTGAGTAACTTGCAAGGAGCTTACTCATCTTTGGTGAAGGCAATGGAACTTTGGTGTGAATTATGTGGAAAACATAACCACATCACTGCTGACTGCTTCATGATAAAGACAAATGAATCCAAACAAGTAAATTATATTAGAGGGCAGTAAAGAGGTATCAATCCCTATGGCAATAATTATAATCTCGGGTGGAAAAATCACCCACAATTTTCTTGGAACACTAACAATACGGGGGAAAACACTAGAGCTTAAGGTCCATTGGGTTTTTAACAAGATAGAAAAGGATCTAGATGGATAAGCTTATAGATGTTTTGGGTTTAAATAACCAAGAAGAATGCCAAAGAAGGCTAGAGGAGAGCCAAAAGCATATGGAAGCAAAATTTGATTAAATAGTGAAGAATCATGCCTCCTCAATCCACAATTTGGAAGTTTAAGTTAGGAAACTTGCTAAGGTTTTGTCATCTAGGAGTGCAGGAAGCCTACCAAGTAACATCAAAAGGAATTGAAGAGAATAACATCAAGTGGATGTACAATTCTCCATGTTTTTAGAGAAATTAAAGAAATTTCAATCATCTTATCTTTATAAAAGTATTAGAGAGCATGCCCAAGTATGCTAAGTTCTTAAAAGGTATCTTAATTCATAAGTGCACTTGGGAAGACAATTAAACGGTGACTTTTACAGAAAGTTACGTCTCCATCATCACTAGTTAAATGCCTTCCAAGTTGCATGATCCAGGGAGTTTCACTATACCTTATGTTATTGGTAATTTGAAAATTTCTAAATGTCTACGTGATTTAGAGGCAAGTATTAACTTGATGTCTTTATCCATTTTTAGGAAATAGGAACTAAGAGATGTCAAGCCAATCTCCATACTCATATAATTTATATATTGATCCATCAAATGACCATATGGGGTGGGAGAAGATATTTTGGTAAAAATGGAAAAATTTATAATTCCTGTTGACTTTATTGTGCTAGATTTTGAAGAAGATAGGAATTTTATTTTGATTTGAGGTAGGACCTTTACGAATACTGGAAGGGCATTAATTGATGTATATGAAGGAAAGTTGGTAATGAGAATTGGGGATGAGAATGTTGAGTTTAATATGAGTAAATCTTTCAAGAATTAGGTGGAAGGTAATGCGTTTATAAAGATTGATATTATGGATGAATGCGCAAAAGTAGACAAGTAAGTTGAGGAAGTTATAGAAGTGTAAAGGGATGAGAGTGTGAACCAAGAAGAGTTATGTGAGGAGGTTGAGGAAGAAACATTGGAGAAAACGGATGCTCCCATACCACCCACCATCTTGAAGCCACCTATACTAGAATTGAAATCCCTACCTTCCTAACTTAGATACAACTTTTTAGGTAAGGATCACACCCTACCTATCATTTTATCCAATCAACTAGATTTAGTGTAAAAGGAGAAAGTGTTAGAGACCTTTAAGAGGAGGATGAGAGTTATGGGGTGGAAAATTTCTAATATTAAAGGGATTAGCTATAATATGGTGATGCATAGGATTAATCTTGAAGAAGGATATAAGACAGTGAGAGAAAGGAATAGAAGGTTGAATATGAATATGTAAGAGATTTTGAAGAAGGAAGTTATGAACTTTTTAGATGCGAGGATTGTATACCCAAATTTTGATAGTGAATGGATGAGCCCGGTTTAATGTGTGTCCAAGAAGGGAGGCATGATGGTGATGGAGAACGAGGAAGGTGAAAATATTTCAACTAGAGCCATCATGGATTGGAGAGTATGCAAAGACTATAGGAATCTTAATTTAGCAAGCAAAAGAAGACCATCTTCCTTGCCCTTTATAGACCAAATGATTGAGAGGGTAGCAGGACATGTTTTTTATTGCTTCCTTGATGGCTATTTAGGGTATAATCAAGTTTTCATCTACTCAAAGGACCAAGAAAAGACTACTTTCACTTGCCCTTACGAGAATTTTGTATATAGAAGGACGTCCTTTGGTTTTTGCAATGCACCCACCACATTTCAAAGATGAATGATGGCTATATTTGTAGATGTGAATGGAGACATCATGGAGGTATTTATGGATGATTTTTCTATTTTTAGAGACTCTTTGACCATTGTTTGTTTTATTTAGATATAGTCTTTTACAGACATGAGGAATCCCATCTAGTTTTGAATTGGGAAAAGTGACATTTTATGGTCCAAGAAAGAGTTGTCTTAGGGAATAAGATCTCACACAAGGGGATTAAGGTAAACTGAGCCAAGACTGAAGTGATTAAGAAACTTTGTTCTCCTACCAACATCAAAGGCATCTTATCATTCCTTCACCATGCAGGGTTCTATCACCAATTCATTAAGGATTTTTCTCTCATTGCTAGACCATTAACTCGTTTGTTAGTTAAAGATGTTCTTTTTAAGTTTAATGCTAATTGTTTATATGCTTTTGACAAATTAAATAAGGTACTCACAACATCACATATCTTTACTTCACCAAATTTTCATCATCTTTTAAGATCATGTGTTATACAAGTGATCATGCTATAGATTATGTGCTTGGGCAGCGGAAGGATAAGAAGTTACATGCCATTTACTATGTAAGAAATACCTTAACAGGGGTGAAATTGAACTATACTACTATCAAGAAGGAATTCCTTGCAGTGGTATTTCCTTCTGAAAAATTTTGTTCCTATCTTTTAGGCTAAAAGGTTATTGTGTTTACAGATCATGCAGCATTGGGTAACCTTTTTTTCAAGAAGGATGCTAAGGCAAGGATAATCCGATGGGTGTTTTTACTTCAAGATTTTGAAAATAAAATTCGAGATATGAAAGGAGCAGAAAATGTTGTGGTAGACTACTTATCAAGGCTTGATGGAGTAAATCAAGGAGAAGAAGAGGAAATCAAGGAGATTTTTCTCGATGAATCCTTAAGGATGGTAACAAACACTTTTCGTTCCTAGTTTACTAACATTGCAAACTATTGGTTTGCTAACATTGTAATCTATCTTTCAGGTGGTATTCTTCCCCATAATCTACCATATCAACAAAGGAAGCAGTTCTTATTTTAATGTTCTAATTATATATGGGATAACCTTGTGCTATATAAGATATATGCTGATGGTTTGATTTGCAGGTGCATTCTCGAAGAAGAAATACCTTAAGTTTTGACTCAATGCCATAACTCATTTTATGTAGGATACTATAGATAAAAAAGATAGCTTCTTGTATATTGGAATGTAGATTCTATTAGCCAAGCTTTTTCAAGGATGCTAGAGCATTTGTTTTACATTGTGATAGGTGCCAAAGAGTAGGCAACATATCAAAAAGAGTTGAGATACCATTGTCAAACATCATAGAAGTATAAGGGTTTTACATTTGAGGATTGGACTTCATAGGACCATTCCCATCTTCTTTAGGTAACTCGTACATTTTAGTTGGATTATATTATGTTTCCAGGTAAGTTGAGGCCATAGCTACTATAGCGAATGATAAAAAAGTGATTCAAAGGTTTATCAAGAGGATATTTAATCAGTTTAGGGTACCTTGAGCCAATATAAGCGATGGAAGAAGTCACTTTTGCAATAAACCCTTTGAAGTTCTTTTGAAGAAATAAGGTGTTTACCATAGAGTGGCTACTCGTTACCATCCTTAAATAAGTGACTAAACAGAGGTGGTTAATAGGGAACTGAAATTTTTTTTGGAGAAGGTAGTTTGTAATTCAAGAAAGAATTGGGTTATGAAATTTGATTACACCTTGTGGGCTTACCGGACAACTTAAAAAACCCCTATAAGTACAACTCCGTATAAACTTGTGTATGGAAAGGCTTGCCACTTACCTTTAGAGTTGGAACATAGGGTCTATTGAGCAATTAGGAAATTGAATTTGGATTGGAAACTAGCCAGTAAGGAAAGGTTGTTGCAATTTGATGAATTAGAGGAACTAAGGTATGATGTTTATAAAAATTCTAAGTTATATAAGGAAAGGGTGAAGAAGTGGCATGATGTCCACATTAAGAAGAAGGAGTGCAAGAGTGGGGACTTGGTGCACTTATTCAATCCAAGACTTCAGTTATTTCTTAAAAAAATCAAGTCAAGATGGAGCGACCCTTTTAAGATCATTCAACTGTTTGATCATGCACTATCATGAGAGTGATAAAGCAAAACACATCTTCCCTATCACAATCACGGTCATGATCGTGATAGGTGTGATTTCCCATTCGAGCTTCTCCTTTCTTAAAATCCTAACTCCTTCCATCTTCTTCACTTCTTTCCTTCTCCCACTCCTCTCTCTACCTATTTGCGACACCCCTATCATCTTTCCAAGCCTAATTGCCTATTTTTCATCATTTTTCATCAAATCCTTGTGAGTTTGCATCGGTTTTCCATGAAAATTTCTAGACTTATGTAGTCTTCATCTTTTTTTCCATTATTTACTCATTCTCACATCTCCTTATCTCTAGAGTGGTTGTTTGTCTTCTCTTTTGACTCTTCTCACATTTATGTGTATGATTTTATAGGTATTTGGTCATCATGCCTCCAATAATGAAGTCTATAGTAAGAAAATTCATCCCTACTACCCAAGTTGAAGTGGGTGGACGTTGAGGAAGGGATATTTCTGTAGATTATAGAACTCCATTTGCCTTCTTCTTCGAAGAAGAAGGTGAGCTATATCCTTCTAAAAAATATAACTATTCTTGAGCCTAGGTACCTTAATTTTGATCTCTTGGAAGAAATAGGTCTAAAGGAAAAAGTATTGAAATTAAGTAAAAAGGTGGTTGGGAAACATTTGTGCAAATGGATTATCCTATCTCTCAAAAGCTTACACTTGAAAATTTCACCTCTTTGCATTATGAATCAAAGAAACCAAATGTGTTTTGGATTAGGTTAAGAGGTCAAGCTCATAACTTGGATGAAAAAGTGTTATCTGATGTAATATGTGGCTAAAAGGGGTAATTATTTAGGCATAGGGTATCCTTCTACTGCTTTAGCCTATCATTTTTCCATTGATACTAATGATTAAACAGAAATACCTTGTGAGTGTTTTAATGCTCCATACTTGAGATGTTTTCAGATTTCGGAGAATAATAATATGGAGCTTCGAAATTCTCATTCTCGTCTACTGTTAAACATAGATTCACTCAAAGAGCATCTAATTCTATGGCTATCCCCGAATTTAAGGATACATTGAGCGAGGAATTCGAGGTGTCATGTTTGCAACGATTGATCATTTTCTTCGAACCTACCAAATGCAAATTGATGTATTAACTTACTCAAATGGATGAAAGCTGGAAATGATGGCCCTCCAACAACACTACCTCACCAAAAATGATCTCAAATACTTTGAGATCCAAGGACTTCACCTACCATCCCTAACACCATTACCACCACCCTCTTCATAATTTTTCTTTCCCTTTATTTATGTTTCTTTTTTTTCCTTTGTTTATTTATGTTGTTTTATGTTATTTGTACCGTGTTTGATTCATTTTGTGGCTTTGATCTTTATGTTCCTTGTTTTTGGTGTTCTTGTGACATATTGAGGACAACATGTCCTTAAAGTATGGGGAGGCAGTCTTTAAATTTGTGTTTGCATTTTACATGTCATTTGGAATGCATATTAGTGGGTAGTAATGTCAATTTTCTTGCACTTAAATTTATATGATGAGTTTTTTGCCATAAGATTATATCATTGTAGTTGGAATGAGATTAAGTGTGTGCTTGAATTTGAATTAGGCTGCTTGAATAGAAGGTGAACTATACTGAGTGATTAAAGTAGTTGGTTGCATAAACTTAGTTAGAAGTTGATACCTGAGTGATGACGTTATGTATGAAAGGATAATGGATTTCATTTGAGCCTATGTGAGGAATTGAGCCTATATGACTCTATTCCAAAGTCATTTCATTTCTTTGTATGTTTGATATTCCTCTAGGTGATTACCTCCAGAACATGCTTTGAACCATTTAGAATCCACTAGATGTATGCTAGATGGAAATGATTAAAGAATTTTTTTTTTTCAAAACTTGACTTAAACAACCCACCTGTTTCATTGTCCCTTACAAAGCCTTTAGAGCCTTTAACCCTTTTGTTTTTTTGAAGTAAATACTTTATTTTAAAACTTGAAAACCCCTTTAGCCTTATCTAATCACAATTCTAATGAAGTGCTAAGTGAGCTTTAGTTTAGGACCTTTGGTTTACATGCTATTCTAAGAGGATCTTAGAGGCATTTCTACCCATAGTGTTCATTGTATATATTTTTTTCTATTGTTTCCTTATTATTGTACAAAGAGTAGAGAAAAAAATCAAAATGAAAAAATGAAAAGAGAAAAGAATAAAATATAGTAGCAACAAATAAGGCAACTGTTAGGGGTTAAATTTATAGTATTTTTGGATAATATTTGATGTATTAACCCTAATTCAGTGCTTAATTGTTAAATTTATGTGTTGTTATGTCTAACTTGCAGGATGGAGCTTAAAGATGGAGATTGGAGAAAAAACTAGAAGAAAGTGCCTCATTTTTGTCCCTCAAAGGCACCCTGCTAGCCCACAGTTTAAGGATGAATAGAGGCAGAATTCTACCATCAATAACATCTCTAGCCCGCCGTTATACATCGGTGCCACTCGTTGTTGAAGGAACAATCAATAATATCCAAGCTAAATCTCCAAGATTGTATGGCATGTCTCCAATTAATGTCCTTGTCTTCTAGCACATCTTAGAGGCTTCTACAGCTATAAAAACAAGAAGCTATAAAAACAAACAAATTAATAGAGATTACTTAGAGAGAAGAGGAGAGAAGAAATTTGCGAAAGGGAAGAGAGAATTCTTCTTCTCTTTATATTCTTTCACTTAGTTCTTTGCTTTAAACACTTTGTTATTTGACTTTGAGTGTTGTTTCTAAGTTTCTGAACATCTAAGCTTGGTGTATAAACATATTTTTGAGTTTATAACTCATATTCAGGGGTTTTCTAACTTAGATTACTTATTATTAATCTCTTATTTTCAGATTAATCAAAGCACTTATTCTTACGCTTACAACCTTATATGTTCTTTGATTTTTCTGCAAGTTTGAATTGATTCAGAGGCTGTGTTGCATTCTAGATCAAGTTTAGAGTTACAAGACATGTCTAGAAGTCTTACAAACTTGTTTTGTACACTATAAAGTTATAAATTCAGCTTGTTTTTATAGAATTATCAAGATATGTTGCATAAGTTGTATATTTTGTTTGTCTTGATCAATATGTGGGACTAAATCATTTTTATTGCTAAGGATTGATGTTTATATGATTTAAGAGAACTTAAAGATATGTTAAAGGTTCTATATTTTATTTATTGAAGGGTTAAACGAATTGATTTTTAGTTGACCACTTAAGATTAGTTTAAAGACAAGTTAAGCATGAAAAATCATCTTAAATTGTTAGAAAAATAAATAAGTAACACGAATTAGTCCTTACATAACCAATATAGATTTTTTTTTATGAAGGTTAGAGGTTTGAGATTAATTTTCTAAAACTCACCTTCTTGAAATTACAGCCCATTTACTTGATTTAAAGCATAACCAAACTTTGAACAAGATTTAATGGAGAAAAAGCAAAGTCTTAACCATAGCTTTGTTTCAATTTTTTTAAAGAACTTTAATCGGACCTTAAAGGTGTTTAAAGATCAATTAAATCATCAATCATCTAATCCTTAGCTAATTTACACATTTGATAAACCTAGTAATTAATCCAACTTTTTCCCTATAGGATTGACAACTGGAGTCTTAAATTTACTCATTTATATTACTTTTGCGATAGGTGCACTTGCCTTAATTCCATTGGCTTTCAAAGTAAAATCATTTTAAAATCATTTAAAGTTTTTAAGTTACATAATTAATGCAATAATTTTTTTGCACCGTTACTGGGGACAAAACGGCGTTAATATTAGGAATATTAGTGTCAATTACTTTAGAACTTGTAAAATGTTGTTTCTATAAAATTTCTGAATTTTTCGGGATTTGTTTCCTATTTGTTTTACTTTGTGTGTTTTTATTACTTTTTTCTTAGTTCATTTATTTGTTTGTTTATTTGTCTTTATTTAGTATTTTATTTGAATTTGTATACATACTCGGGGGCCCAATCTCGAGATAGTAGACTTCAATCCAGAACTCAAGCGTACTTTGAGAAAATAAAAGAAAGAAGCTCATGCAATCACGTCTGATCTGTTAGAAGTAGGAACATTAAGTGACACTGAATCAAAACCTGTAGAAATGGTCTTTGAGGAACGCGTAGTTGTAAGACCCCAAGTAGAAAATAGGGAACCAACCATTATGGACTTAGCTTTAGGGAACAAAGGTAGAACTATGGCTAGCATTGTGTGGCTCAGAGTCAATGCAAATAATTTTGAAATCCCACATAGTATCATCTTAATGGTTAGGTCCTCACAATTTGGAGGTTTAGCTTTAGAAGATCCCAATTAACACCTTTAAAACTTTCTTGATATTTTTGATCTTTTTAAGAGCAATAGGGTCTTTGATGATGCAATTAGGCTTAGACTTTTGCCTTTGTTTGTTAAAGATAAGGCAAAAGCTTGTTGTCAACACTTCAACCTGGTTCCATTACTATACGGGACGAATTGATGAAATTGTTCCTTACTAAATTTTTCCCACTTGCTAAGATAGCAAAAATGAAAATTGACATCACTTCGTTCATGCAATATGAAAACGAAAGTCTATACGAGGCATAGGAACGATTTAGAGAGATGCTTACAAAGTGTTTAAGCCATGAATTTAATACGTGGAAACAAGTTGATATCTTTTACACTGGATTGACACTTTTCACTTGTAGCACCATTGATACTGTAGCTATAGGTAATCTAATGCGCAAGACTGCGACCAAAGCCTACAATCTAATTTAGGATATGGCTATAAATAGTTTTCATTACAATTTAGAATGCCATCTAAAGACACCACATGGTGTTCATGCAATCAATGAAACACTAGCTCTTACAGCTCAACTAGAAGTACTGAATAAGAAGCTTGATAGCTCGATGACTGGTGCTAGTAGTTCTCATAAGTTGGAATGTGAAAGTTGTGATAATACCTCTCATTCAACATTAGAGTGTCAAGAAGGAAGTCCATTTGCCCGAAAACCAGACTAAGCCCAATTTGTTAGCAATTTCAATAAGTAAAGAGGAAACCTTTTTTCAACCACTTGTAATCCTGGTTGGAGGAACCATCCTAAATTTTCATGGAGTAATAGTAAAAACTACATGCAACCACCTCATCAAATTCAAGCTAATCCTCAAAGGATAAACCATCCTCCACCTGGCGTTAGAGCCAATCAACCTCGAAGAGAAGCACCTAATTTTGAAGAAACCATTCTTAAGTATATCTAATCCAATGATTCTAGAATGCAAAATCATAAAGCATCAATCAAGAATTTAGAGACTCAAGTTAGACAGATTGCTCAAATCTTATAAGAAAGGCTACCTAGTAAACTTCCTAGCACAACTGAAGCCAATCCTAAAGAGTATGCAAAAGCAATTACTTTAAGAAGTGGAAAGGAGGTTGAGAATGAAAGGAAGAAGGAAGAAGAGAAAGGAAAGCAAGTGATGGTGGAGAGTGATGAAGATAGAGAAGAAGAAGGACATGACAGAACAGAGAGAGTTAAGGAAGAAGGAAGAAGAAAGAGAAGGATGATGAGGGTATAAGTTTAGATAAGCCACCTAGGTTATTTGTTGATCCAAATGTCCAACCCTACAAGCCTAGGATTCCATACCCTCAACAGTTGAAGAATAAACACTTAAACAAGAAATTTGGGAAATTCTTGGAGATGTTTAAGAAGTTGCATATCAATATCCCATTTTCTGAAGCAATTGTCCAAATGCCTTCTTATGCAAAATTTTTTAAGGAAATCCTATTCAAAAAGAGAAGGTTAGAGGATTATAAGGCTGTGAAGCTTAATGAAGAGTATTATGCTATCTTGCTGAAGTAAGTTACTTTCAAAGCTCAAGGACCTTAGTAGCTTTAGCATCTCTTATACAATTGATAGCTTACAAATTCATAGGGCATTGATGGATCTTGGAGCAAGCATTAATTTAATTCCCTTATCAATTTTCAAGAAATTAGGATTAGAGGAGTCTAAACCCACTACAATTTCATTACAATTGGCTAATATATCAGTGACTTATCTAAGAGGAATCATTGAAGATGTTTTGCGTAAGGTTGATAAATTCATATTCCCTATTTATTTCCTTGTCTTAGATATGGAGGAGGACAGTAAAGTGCATATCATTTTAGGATGATTCATGGCTACTGCCAGGGCACTAATTAATGTACATGGTGGAAAGCTCATTCTCAGGCTTCAAGATGAAGAGATTGAATTCAATGTTTTTCGAAAAATGAAGCATCCATCCACCTTAGATTCATGTAACTTCATTGTAGTTCATTCTACTCCAATTGATCCATTTGAATATCTTTATTCAGATTTATTGCAAAAGGCTTTGATCCATTAAAATGCTGAAGAAGAAGGAGGAGAGGAAGTCAAGGAACCATTAAAGGAATTAGAAGTTAGAACGGAGTCTTCTAACTAGATACAATCTAGAAGGTTTGAGCCGCGACGAGTTTTAGGAGTTGAATAGCACTGTTGTGCTCTCTACAAGTCACCATTTAACTCAAAAAATGCAAAA
>JAOXYD010101072.1:0-11730 GCA_028565735.1 Pinacopodium congolense | reverse complement strand
TAAGTGCAGTGAAAATGTGGGCAACTTGAGGCTTTTGAGAGATTTAGAAGGTTTGATCAGTTTTTGGAGAGTCAAGAAAGCCAAAATTCATTTCTAAAGGATATATATAGTGTTTGGAGGCTTAAGGAGGGTTTAGGAGTGTTTTTAAGACGTTAGAGTGAAGACACAAAGTCTAAACCTCGAAAGTGGAAACTAGCCGTTAGAGACAGGGTCTTCAATGGCACCCTTTAGGGTGAGCAACAACACTGTTGTTCCAAGAACAGCCTGCCATTAATGGCTTTTGGAGAATTTGATATAACAACATCTTGTAGGGTCAACAACAACATCGTTTATCAGATGAACAGGCCGTTGTTATGACACTTTGGCTTTATTCTTGTTTTATAGGTCCTATAAAGTGAGACTTTGGCTCTCTTCTTGTTTTAATCTTCCTAATTGCCCATGTAATCTTCAATTTTTGCAAATTCAGCCATTTCAAATATAAATTGAACATATAAACATAAATTTAGGGGTCGAAACATAATAAATATGCATGAAAAGCACAATTAATTTAAGACCAATCAATCCTCCACACTTAAGCATTTCCTTGTCCTCAAGAAAATCAATCATTCGATTTTCTCAAAATAGTATATAATTATAGAAAAATTAATCTAAGAATAACAACATAATTATTGAAATGTTTTCTTAAACCTTTAAAAATAATGACTCATCAAAATCTTTTATAATAAATTAATCATATCAAGTGGCAAATGTATTTAAATCATTTCATTCTTTTTCAATCTTTAACCTAAATCACAAAAATCAATTCCACATGTAAAAGGCTAATATATTGAGTTTAATGCACCATCTTTTTGACCCTTTGACATCCTTTATTTACTTTAAATCATAATTTAATTAATCACATAATTAATTAACTACATAAGCATTTTTTTTAGACGTCACTCATCCTTTTTACATGAAGGTGAACATTTTATCATGAATAACCCCCAGTTACATAACTGAGTCAAATCAATTCAACTAGCCATTAGCACCACTCTTAACCTCAACCTTATATATATATATTAATTTATTCTTTTTCTTCTTCTTTTAATATGTACAGATATATATATGTGAATTGAAATTAGTATAGTGAATTCTACTTTCTTATTTAACTAATTAAACAATATTAAATTTAAAATTTTTAGCTGTTAATTTAAGTTCTTTTTTATTTTTTCTTTGAATGGTAAAAGTACCTTAAGAGCAGCTACAAAATTACTAAATAAGCCACATTCTACATGTGAAATATCATTTTAATTATTAAGTATGCATTATCCAAATTATGAAACAAGTTAAAAGCATTTCCTCATTAATAGTCAAAATGAACGATATAACATTTTTAATTGTCAAAATAATTGAGTTAAAAAGAAAACATGATCAATAATAACCATCAAAATCAAGAAAAAAATTCCACAGAACAGAGATTATGAAGAGAAAAGTGATGGGCATATCTAAAGCTCAAATCGATAGAATGTTAAGCAAGAAGCTATCAAACCTCAAGTGTATACATTCAAAGTATATAACATACGAAATATATAAAGTATAAAAGCCCTCTCCCACACTTAAAGTAAACTCTGCCCTCACTGTGTAAAATATAAACAATAAAACATGAAAGTAAGAGGGATAAAGGACAAGAATCTACCTATTTACTAAAAACAGTGAAGTACATTGGGTGAACTCAAATGATAAGTGATCAAAGCACAACAAGAATAAAGATGAAAATAAAAGCTTCAATATTATAAATATATGACCATCAAGGTATATCCCAGGAGCCATAATACATTAAAATGTATCAATCAAATATGAAAAAAAGCAGAATAACAAGTTATATTACGAAACAAAAAGGGAAACATGTTAAAATGAATGGACAAAGGAAATTTCGTAAAATAATCTGTGTGAACAACAAGAACTACTAAAAATCAGGGCTATAGCAATTAGAAGCTCGCTAGTACTTCTTAATCCAATCTAAATAAGAGTTCATGATCTCTTTACAAATCTCCATATCACCAAAACTAGCCTCAACAACATTATGTAAATTAGAAACCGTAGAAAATAATGTGAGACTCCATGTTTCTCATAAATGACACGAACGCTACATGCAATAAATTAGTAGGAGGTGAAGATGCAGCCTCTACTACCGATGAAGATGGGCAAAGTGGATGTACACTCAGTGTGACATTAGAAAAAGCCTCACCCATCTCCTCCTTAGGTGCTTCTAGAGCAATAGCAGTAGTTGGAGCCTCAGGTAGCTTGCCATGCTCTAATCTATGCCATACTCCTCTTATACGATCAAATTTCCTTAGCTTTAATGTGTGTACGTTGATCTGAGTACAATAATTCTTATACATTGATACCTCAAAGTAAATATTATCCCCCACTTCTTGGATGACCCTACTTAACAGATTCAAAAAGTAGAAGGTCGTCATGCCTAGATTTTTCATCTTCACCATATCTCTCATGGATTTGATGATAAATCAAGCCAATGGTAATCTCAGAACAACTCCTAACCCATAGAGCATCTTGTAGAGAATATAGCCATCACTGAGCCTAACTTCATCTATCCGCTAACCCACGGGACTAAATTGGAACTCAAAATAGCCTAACTTCATCTAATCCACTAACCTATAAAGATGCAGCAGAATATGTGTGATCATTTGTCCTAACTAGACTTAGTGTAGCAATAGCAATGGCAAATGGAATACTGAGATTCAAAGAAATGGTATCTCCATGAAAAGAATACCATACCCTACATATACATCCGCTTTTAGTTGGCATATTAAAAAATTCAGTAAGAAAAGCTTTAGCTAGGAGAATGGGGGTACCTCTCACATCACTACAGATTTCTATTGCATCTATTTTATTCTTCTCCTGGATGTCTGCGAAGAATTTGCAAACTAATTTAGGATAGCAAGGCTTTGTAAAAGTGATAACTAGCTCCCAGTCCATTGCACTAAAGACACTCAAATCATCATATTGAACCTCCATGTCTAGATGAATGGTGCCCTCGTAAATGAATTTGTAGTTGAGGGAATCGAGCCAATTTGAAAATTCTCTCGTAGTAAATTGAGCTTGATGCTTGTCTGAAAGCAGTCCTAGGCACCATGAAATATTAAACCATTTGATAAAGCCAAAAAAATAAATAAATGGAAACAAATAAGTCCAGAAATTTCTTTTGATCAATTTCTAAATAATATTTTATTTATCCAAAAATTTCAAAATTTTGATGTTGATGAAATGAGACAAAATTATATCAATTGAAAGCTTATGAAATTTGGAACACAATGATATCAAATTTTATTGGAATGGAAGCCTAAAACTCAAGAAATTTTGAAAAGCATACCTCCAGCATTAATAGTTAAAGCCCATAGATTTTCATGATTTTGGGGGCAATTTTCATAAGTTTTTGAGTGGTTTAAAGAAATAAGAATTTATAGAAAAAAGGAGCATTCTCTATAGTAAAGGAGAAGAAGAATGAAGCTTTATGTAAATTTTGGCTAAAACACAGCACTTTAATGCTATCTTTGAAGAAATACGGTAAGCTAGGGATGAATATGGCATGTTGCACCCGTCGTATTGAGCTTGCCATGTTCGTCCTAAACCTACATACTAGTAAGGGGGTCAACAGAACAATAAAGATGTTAATGCAAACCCACGTATTAATTCTATTGACTCTTTTCTCTTGATTTTTAACTTTATTTTGCACTAAAACTCTTCCTAAACCTTATCCTAACAAAAATCAATAGATTTTTCATCAATTTACCTTAGAATTGACATTAAAAACACTCTAAAGGCAAATCAAACACACCAAAAACTAGGGAAATACTAAGCAAATCTTATCAAACCTAAATAAACACACTTAAAATAGGCTTCAAACATTAAAATAAATTTCTACCACATAAAATATAAAAAATTCACACGTAATTAACTATCTAACAAAGATAATTCTAGTCAATAAGGATTAAAAAGTGAAAGAGTCTCAGTAGACTCCTCAACTTGACTAGGCACATTCAATTTCACTGTTTGACCATTTATTTTGAATGTTGAGTTATCATTGATGACTTCAAATATTCCAAATGGATAAATTTTGAACACTTTATCTAGGCCTGTCAACCTTGATCACAACTTTTCTGGAAACAACTTCCACCTTGAGTTATAAACCAAAACCTTGTCATCAACCCTAATTCTCTTTGAATGATATGCTTATCATGCTATCTTTTAACTCTTTCTTTGAAAAATTTCGAGTTTTCATAAGCATCGAGATGAAAATAATCCAACTCATTTTATTTCAAAAGCTTTTCTTCACCCGCTTTCTTTGAGTCAAAATTCAAAAAATTGATGGATAATATGCATGATGTTCTAACTCAACATGTAAATGACAAGCTTTTGTATATGTCAACTTATATGGAGACATTCCTATAGGTATGCAGTTCGATAAGCCCATAAAGCATCATCCAAATTTGGAGACCAATCCTTTCTTGAATAACTAACAGTATTTTGAAAAATTATCTTAATTTTTTGACTCAAAATTTCTACTTGACCGGTAGTGTTATGATCATAAAGTGTATCAACTTGATAGGTAATACCATACTCAGTTTAAAGGGAATCAAATTTCTTATTACAAAAATGTGTTCCTTCATCACTTATGATTACTCTTGATGTCCCAAATCGAGTGAAAATGTTCTTTTTCACAAACTGAACTATACCTCTTGCATCATTAGTTGGAAGTACAACTGCTTCAACCTATTTACTAACGTAATTCACAGCCACTAAAATGTATTAGTCGGAGTAATATATAGGGACCTTACCTTAAACAGTAGAATTTAAATGTTGCCTAAAGTTATTCTAATGTTGCCTTCAATGAAAAAAGAAAATAAAGCCCCTGAATGCAAAGAAATTAAAACTAAACCCTAAAGACAATTAACAACATAGTGACAAACTATTAAGAAACTAATAAGAAACACGAGAGCTGGGTGAAAGATAAGTCTAGGATTCTAGACTTATAATTGATCCTTCAAATAGATAAGTTGTGATTTGTCTAAGATGTTATTCTATAGGTTCCAACAAGCTCTAAAAGCCTCAGTTTCGCCCATTTTTAGATAGGTCCTATATGATAGAAAACCTATCCCGAACTATAAACAAACCTAAAATAAGCTCTCTAGATTTAATGACACAGCAACTTTAAAAAATTAGGGCATGATTATCCTAAGCCACAATCTTGCAAGATCAGATTGTGTAACTTAGATAATTGGAATTATAGGCCAAGTTGGTTAAGTTCACTGACAAATTCAGTTAGCCTATTGCTACCTATGGAAATCAGTTGGACGAGTTTCAATCGCAAGTTCATTCCAAGCAATAGAATAAAAAATTAAACCCAGGATGACCAATCTTATGAATAAATCCCTAATTCATTTCAATTATTTGTAATACAAATTCAATCATAATCCTAATCACAAAGCTCAATTAAATTCCTAGTCAATTCTCGTAATTATGAAGTTCAATTCCCATTAATATCTTCCAAGCCAAGACTAAACTTAATTTAACAATTAATTAACCAAAACTTAACTAAACTAATCTAAAACTAAAACTCTAAATAAAAATTTCAGTACCTAAGTAAAGAACAAACAGTAACATAAAAACAATTTTAATTATAAAAACAAGAATCAAAATTAAATACCAAACATAAATTAACTAAAACCATTGAGCATAAATGAAAACTCAAGGTTAAACTAAGGGAATAAAGATTAGAAAATAAAAATAACAAAGCTGAAAATAAAAACACAACATTAAGACATGAAACTAAACATTCCATTAACAAATATAAAAATTCAACATAAGATTAAACCAAACCATAAAACTAATAACACATTAAACTAAGATAGCATTAACTAAAGAAACATTAGACTAAAAATAAAGAATTAAATTCCAAAAGAACAAGAAAAAAAGAATTGATTGGACATGAAAGCAAAGCAAACATTTGGACAAGCAAAACTTAAAGCATTACCCTCATTCAGAGAAGGAAATGTAACGCTCAGCCCTAATTGAAAATAAAAAAAAAACTAATTGGAAACCAAGTTACAACAGTTGCTTTTAACTATTGGAAGGAGAGGCCCACTACTATCCAGGTCTCCATTTGATTTTTTTATCCCATCATTTCTGACCATGGGAGGAATTTAAGCGCTGCTTATTTGTAAGTAAGCTCTAAGTCCAAGCCAAGCAAGGAAGATCTCAAGGTTGAAGCCATCCAATCCTTCCAATCAAGATGTTGTAGATGAATTATTGGACCAAGGAGACTCCAAGCTTCTCTAATCACGTTGCTACAACTGAAAATACATAAACAAGTGGACAACTCCTCTATTCGGCTAAGATCCTCTCTTAGAAGGTGATTTGTTGCGATTTTTTGGTGAGTTGAGGACTTCAAGCTTCAAGTTTCAAGGGAGCACCAAGCTGTCAAAATGTCAATGGAGGAAAGCATCATTCATGACTTTTTCACGTCTCCTTTTCCCTTCCAAATGGATTTGGCTGGCTCCAATTAAATTTTTGCACCTCACTTACTCCTCCAATGTTTTTGCATCTATCTTCTTGTTGGGTGGAGTGAAGCTCCAAGTTTTCCAAATATTTTTGGTGAGCTTTTAATTGTCCATCAGTCAAAGGAAGCTTTAAAATCATCACTCTCTTAAGCTCTAATGAACATGATGCATCTGAAATGTTTGACTAAGGAGGGCCCCTCCCCTTGTTGTTTTGCTATTGGTTTTGGTGAGTGGACAACTCCTCTTTTAAAAGTGAACATCCTTCAATGCTTTAAAAGATGATCACCTTTTGGACAGCTCCCAAGCCAAAGAGTAATGCGTCTTGGAGAGCCCTTCAATCATGTTGCTATCAGTCAATGGAGAAGATGGTCTGGACAACTCCTTTGTTAATGGAACATTATGGAAAAATGTGATGAAGACGAAGTCTTGGACAACTTCTTTGTCAATGAAGAACACCACGTCTTGGACAGCTCCTTTCTAACGTTTGTGTTGTCTTTTTTTCTTTATGGAATGCAGCTCCAAGTTGTCTTCTTTTGTTAGTAGAGGAGAGTTCCTCTTTTTGGCTAAAGTTGTAGCTATCCCCACACCCTAACAACCATGCTCTCCACCTTCTCTTACGTTTCCTAAGGTTGCCTTTCTAGATAGCTCATTATGCATGGATGGAAGCTCCTCTTAGAGGGCCTAATGTTGTAGATTTGATGTATGTAGAGACAATTCCTTCTCCAAATTTAAGACCAAATTAGTTTCTTCACATATTCTCAACACCTTCTATAAATTCTCTGAACATGCATCGAATGATGTTCCAAATACTGAAAAATCATCCATAAACAATTCAATTCAAGCCTTTATCATGTTTATAAAAATACTATCGTACAATGTTGAAAATCTAAAAGTCATGCGTCTATATGTAAAGGTGCCATAGGGACAAGTGAATGTTGCCTTTTCTTGGTCTCCAAAGGTAATAGGAATTTGGAAATATCCACTGTATCCTTCTAAAGCATAATAAAACTATGCAAAGCCTAGCTTTCAATTACTTGATTTATAAAGTGTAAAGGAAACTGATCCTTTTATTCAGCATCATTCAACCTGTGATAATTAATACATAAATTCCAGCAAATTATTTTTCTTACGGCAATGAGTTCATCTTGATCATTATTCATTATAGTAGTTCCTCCTTTCTTCGGTACTACTTGAACTGGACTAACCTATGTTTAGACATAAATTAGAAAGATGATACCAGTATCCATTATTTTAGCTACTTTATTGTTAACCACTTCCTTCATATCTGGATTAAGACTGCGTTGCTAGTTCCTTCTTCCATCAATATTCTATAAGTATAAATAGAAGGACTTAACCCTTTAATGTTAGCTAAGGTATAGCCTAAAACTTTCTGATGCTATGTAGGAAATCTCAACAATCTCTCCCTCATCGTATTGGTCAATGTTGATAAAATAATCGTAAGTAATTACGATGGAGCTCATAAAAAGGCATTCTTCAAATATCAGTGACAAGGCTCAAGTTTAAGAATTGGATGCTTTTCAATTGATGGCCTTGTAAGGGATTAAATTAGTTTTTTTAAAGGCTCAAGCCTTCTAGATTGAATCCAATTAGAGGTCTCTTTTCCAACTTCTAATTCCTCCAATAATTCCTTGATTTCCTCTTCCTCTACTTTCACTAAACATGAATGAATCAAGGTCTTTTGCAGAGGATCTTAACATAGATACCTTAATGGATCATCTAGAATAGAATTAACTTTAAGAAAGTTACATGAATTTAAGGTGGAGGCATGCTTCATTGCTCTAAAAACCTTAAACTCAATATCTTCATTTTGAAATATGAGAGAGAGCTTTCCTCTGTGGAAATCTATCACTACCCAAGTAGTAGCCATGAATGGTATTAGGAAAATAAAATTTACAACTTTTAGAAGAACATCCCCAATGATCGCTCTTAAATCGGTTATAGATCGATCAACAAGTTGCAATGAGACTGTGATTGGCTTAGGTTCCTCCAATCCTAGCTTTTTTTAAAATAGATAAGGGCATTAGGGTAATGTTTGCTCTAACATCCATTAAAGCCTTACTTATTTGCAAGCTACCAATTGTATGAGAAATGGTAAAACTACCCAGATCCTTGAGTTTTGGAGGTAACTTCTATAGCAAGATAACATAACGCTCTTTATTCAGCTTAACTGTCTCATATTCCTCCAATATTCTCATTTTGGATAAGATTTATTTAAATTGTGATATTGATATGAAGTTTCTTTAGCATCCCTAAGAACTTCCCAGAATGCTTATCAAGGTTTATGTTTTTCAATCTTTGAGGGTATGGAATTCTAGGTTTGAATGATTGTACATTAGAATCAACGAACAACCTAGGTGGCTTCTCTAAAATCTCACCCTCTTCTTTATTTCCTTTCTTCTTCTATTCTTCTTTATCTCTCTATCTTCTGTCACATACTCTTTTTCTTTTATCTTCTTCTTCCAATTTCTCTCTTCTTTCAATAACTCTCTTCTTTCATGTCCTCTTGTTTTCTCTTTTTCTTCACTCTCCACCATCACTTACTTACCTTTATCTTCAATCATCGATCTTTCATTCTCAACCTCTCTTCAACTTCTTAGTATGATTTCTTTAACATGCGCTATAGGATTGGCTTCGGTGGTGCTTAGTAGCTTACTAGGTAACATCTTTTGTAAGAGTTACACAATTGGCCCAACCTAAGTTTCCAACTTTTTAATTGATGCCTCAAGATTTCGCATCCTTAGCTCATTAAATTAGATATACTTTAATTTTGTCTCCTTAAAACTAGGTGACTCTCTTTGAGGTTGCTTGGCTCTAAAGCTAAGTAGAGGTGCTCTTTGAGGGTTTTCTTAATGTAGTTAAGGTCGTTGCTAGTAGTTATACTTATTATTCCATGAAAATTTTGGGTGGTTCCTCCAACCAAGATTATAAATGTTTGTTGAAAAGTTTTCTCATTACCTATTAAAATAGCTAGCAAACTCAACTTAATCTAGTTCTCGAGCAAATGGATTACCTTCTTGACACTCAAATGATGAATGGGAGGTACTTCTACAACTTTCACACCTAACTCTATGATTGCTACTCCCAACTACACTCACCAAAATTTCCAACATTTTGTTTAGTACTTTCATTTGAGCTACAAGAGCTATTGTGTCATTAATCTCATGAACATCATGTCATTTTCTTAGATGGCGATTGGAATTATACTGAAAACTATTCTTAGTGATTTGCTCAATTACATTGTAGGCTTCAATTGCAAGTCTTTCGCATAAAATTATCTTTAACCGCAAGATCAATGGTGCTACAAGTCAAAGGTGTTGAACTAGTATAAAAGATATCTACTTGCAAGCATCCATGACCATGACACATGACACTTAGAAAGCAACTGTTTAAATCTTTCCCATGCCTCGTTTAAACTCTCATTCTCATACTACACAAAAGAATTCATTTCAATCTTCGTTTATTCTCCATTGGCATGTGGAAAGAATTTAGCTAAGAATAGCTTCATTAACTCGTCCCATATAGTAATTGATGTAGGCTGAAGTGTGGATAGCCAGGCTTTAGTTTTATCTTTAAGGGATAATGGGGAAAGCCTAAGGTTAATAGCATCATCAGGGACCCCATTACTTTTGAAAATATCACAATAATCTTGGAAATTTTCCAAGTGTTCATTAAGAGCTTCTACTGCTGAACCTCCAAGTTGTGATGGCTTAAACATAGAAATGATACTATGTGAGATTTCAAAATCATTAACATTGACTCTAGGCTAGACAATGCTAGCCACAAGACTAATTAAGTTACATATTACTAGTTCCATCATGATGGGTTTTCTAGGTTGTTGTTAAGGTCTAACAACTACATGTTCTTCTAAATCCCTTTCTATAGGTTTTGATTATGTGTCACTAGATGTTCCTACTTCTAAAGAATCATAAGTGGTTGCTCGAGACTCTTTCTTTTTCCTTCACAACATATGCTCGAACTCTAGATTGAAGTTTACTGGCTTCGAATTTCAACCCCAAGTATGCTTAAAAACAAAATAAAATCAAATATTTATTAAGAAAACAACTCAAATAAGATAGTAAAAAGCAATAAAAGCAAACTTAATAGTAAAAATAATAAATAAATGACAAAAATTTTCAGAAAAAGAAGAAAAATATTTTTGACAAGTCCTAAAATAGCTGATAAAAATTTTTCTAATATAACCACAATTAATCCTCGATAACGACATTCAAAATTTGTTGTGCTGGTTAGATACCTTAAAAAATTTGGAATGTTTTTAAACGATTTTACTTTGAAAATCAATGTGAAAAGGCAAGTATACCTATCAAGTAACTACTATAGCGGAGTGTTTTTAAGACCCTAAAGTCTCATTCCCATAAGGATAAATTGATAATTAATAGAGTAATTGGATTACAATTATCTAAGATGTTTAAAATAAATTATTAAAAAGGTGAAAGTTGCTAAGTTATCCTAAATTGCTTCAAACCTTGCAATTTTAATTTTAAAGATGGTTTCTAAGTTACTGCATATTACCGAAATATGGAAAATAGCTAAGGATTAGATGATTAATGATTTAATTGATATTAAAAAAATTTTAAGGGCGGAATTAGAATTCCTTCACGATTGCAAGATGAACCTATAATTAATAATTTTGCCTTTTCTCTATTAAGCTTAATTTAAAAGTTGGTCATGCATTACATTAAGTTAATAGCCATTAAAAAAAAGAAGGTGGCTTCTGAAAAAATAATTTTAAAACTCTAACTCTCACAAATAATAAAAATTTGGTCATTGATTGATTGATTTATGTTGTTTATTGATTTTTGTAAAATCTAAGTTGATTTCTCAAGTCTTAGATTATTTTTCACTATAATGTTAAGTGGCCAAGTCAAAATTAGGACATTCAAACCTTCAATACAAAAAAACCAAACCTTTAAACATGTTAAATCATTTAAGCTCTCTTAAATCATAGAAAATCCAATCCTTACTTGAAAAAGAAGTTAGCCACACCTGATCATCGAAACATACAAAACTTGTAATTTAAATAATACCCTGTAAGTCCTATGGCACCCAAGAGTGGGGGGTGAATTGGGTATTAAAAACTTTTTGCTCAATTAAAACTATCAACCTAATTCAATTGGAAAACTAAATGCAA
>JAOXYD010101061.1:0-11730 GCA_028565735.1 Pinacopodium congolense | reverse complement strand
CTTACACTTTACACATCAACCTATCTTATAAAGCATCAAAGACTTAAACATTAGTAAGAATAATGTTTTGTCATCATAAAAACACATGATTAGAACCATCTTGGTTCAACATTACCGATGGGTAGAGCATGTCAAATGGAAAAACAAATAAGAAGTTCTTTTCCAGGTAAGAAATAGATAAAAACTTCTAAACTTCTTGAACAAATTTATATGGATTTGTATAGTCATACTAAAGTATCTAGTTTAAGTGGTAAGTCTTATGATTTTGCTATTGTTGATGCTTTAGTAGATTTACATGGGTTTTATTTTTGCTTATAAAATTCAAAATGAAGAAAGGCTTGTTTATTGCATCTATTAGGAGTGATCCTAGTAGAGAGTTTGATAATGAATTATTTGAAACATTTTATAATGAATATGTAATTTCTCATAATTTTTTTATCCTTGAGACTCCACAATAAAATGGCATAGTGGAAAGAAAAAAAATAGGATTTTACAAGAAATGGCTAAGGTAATGATTAATGAATATAAATTACCTAATTTTTAGATCGAAATAGTTGCATGTGCATGTCACATTATCAATAGTGTAAACGTTAAACATAAAATGGACAAAACTCCATATGAGATTTAGATAGGTAAGAAACTAAAGATTGATAATTTTATAGTTTTTTATGCAAGTGTTACATTTTGAATACTAAGGATAGTTTAGGTAAATTTGATTCCAAAACTGATGAAGGCATTTTCTTATGTTATTTATTAAATAGTAATATAGGATGTTCAATAAAAGACCTTGATAGCATTGGATTACCTAAAGTTTTTATATGCATTTTAATGTGAATTCATTCATATTTTCATGCTTGAATGCCTAAATTGTGTTTGTTTTGAGCTTATATGTAGGTTTGGTTTTTAATACACAAATTATGGTTAAAAGGGACAAGTTAGGAGCAAAAATAGAGCAAAGGCATGTTTGCAGATGCAATAGATAAGGAACATAGGATCAGTTGACTGAATGGCTAAGATCGATCAAATTGATGCCTATGTTTTAGTCAATCAATGCCTCTAATCAATTGACCAATGTTATGCAGACCAAAAAAAAAAAAAGAAGAAGGACATAAGTATCTTTCGCTTAGGAGACTCATCTCAACCCCAAAAAGAGGTGTATAAAAGTATCGAAAGAATGTAGAGAAAAGGGGGAAGCCACTCATTGCATTATTTGGTCTTCATCATTTTTCGTGTTTCATTAGTTATTCTTAGGGTTCTCGTGTAGTTTTCTTCATCTTTTCTTGTTATTATGATTTCTTGTTCTTAAATTAACCATTTAGATGTTGTTTTCTTTTTATTTCTTGTGTTTCTTCTACTGCTTTCCTATTTTCAATATGCTTTTATGATATGTCATTTGGATATTGTTATTTATGTATGGAATGTTTTGGTTATGTTAATACAATTGTGTTTCTTTTAATTTCTATCATTGATCTTTTAATTACTTGTTGTATTATGCATTTATGTTCTGTTTTCTGTATTTTTAGTTCTTTTATGTTTATTTCTGTACGTTGACTTCGTTTTAATGTGGGTTGGGAGGTATTAAAGGGATAATGGATTAATAATTGTGAGAATAGATTTGAAATCAATCAAGTATTATGTTTTAGGTCATGGTTGAATTGGAATGTAAGTTAAATGACATGAGTTGGGAATTAATGCATATGGTTGGCCATCTTAGGTATAATTTCTAGTTTAATTACTAGGTATAGACTTATGATACGTAATCGTCTGTAGTAACTACTATAAGTGGTGATAGGTTAGTTAATTTTGTTGATAAAATTAATTAATCTAGACTATGATTATAATTTTCTAAGTTACATAAGTCGAGTTTGTGAGATTGTGGCTTAGGCTAGTCATTCCTTAGTACTTAAAAGTTTTTGCATCATTAAATCTAGAGAGCTTGTTCTAAATTGTTGGATAGTTAAGGATATTTTTAGAACTTGTTGGATTTATCTAAAATTGGAGGAACTTAGGATGTAAGAGTTTGTTTGTGTCTATAAAATAGTATCTTAGAATAATTGCAATCTATATATTTCTATGATAGATTATAGGTTTTGAATCCCAGAAATATTTTCTACTTAGCTTCTTGTATTTATCATTTGTTTCTTATCTTTCACTTTGTGTTCATTATTTGTCTTTTAATTTCATTTAAATTCCTTCACATATAGGGGTTGTTTTTATTTTCTTTTTCTTTTGCGCAACGTTAAGAATAACTTAGAAGCACAACTATCTCTTTATGTGCTCGACTCTGACTTACCATACTATATAGTTAGTTTGGTAGTTAGCCAATTTATTATTTGGTGTTCTATGACAAATCTATCAAAATTTTGGCATTGTTGCCAGAGAGCTGGAGCTTGAGTTTTACCTATTTCTTATGTTGTCTTTGTTTTTGCTTTTTTGTTGTTTGTAGTCATCTTGTCTTCTATTTGTTTTAGTTTCACTACTTTTTTTAATTCTACAATCTTTTAGTGGCATGGATCATTATTAGTATACTTTTCATTTTGATTTTTCTTACTATCCTTATTCTAATTATGAATTTTAATTTCCTGCTACTTCAAGTTGGAGCATCAAGTGGAGAATTTCACATCCTTAGCTACATAAGTACCGATGGATCAAGAATAGGTTAAGATATATGACATTTACTCATTTTTAGGTTATCCTACTTGCACATATGCTAATTGTAGGACTAGGAGTACATATTCAGTTTTCTACCCATATATTACCAAGATCAGCCATACTTCTTACCTCTACCTCCATCATTGCCACCAAAGTTGATGGGATGTCCTTGGAGGAGATTATAAAATCTTAGTGACAATTGCTCTTCAATTTCAGTAAGAAACGAGGAGTAGTTTGAAGAACTTGGAAGATCAAGTGAGACAGTTTCTAGAGGTGATAGGGAGTATAGAAGCCCAAGTCTCCTTAAGCATGCTTAACCACCCAGAGGGAGAACCAAGGAAGGACATGTTCATTAGTTTATCAAGGAGTGGAGAACTATAGAAGCACCTAGAAGCAGGAGGGGAAGAGCAAGAGAAGCTAGGAGAGGAAGAGGTGATAGTTCAAGACAAGGAGGATGTAACACTTGCCCAGGTAAGTAGTCTATCTTTTAGTATTACTATCCAAGTTTTGCTTCCTTTTTATTGAAGTTCTGAGGTTAAATAAGAGGAGGAGTCTCATGGTACTAAAAAGTTAAAAGAGTTGTGACCGAGGAAGGTAAAGGAGAAAGGTCACCAACAGAATGATGAGTCTCCAAACTCATTGTTTCTATTATTTTAGAGTCCATCTTGGGAGAAGGGTGATGCACATAGAGGAGAGTGGACATTGGAGTATCACAAAGAGGTGGTTCGCCTCCCTGAAGTTTTGGGACATCGTATTGTTTTTAAGCATATTTTAAGGGAAGTTACTCTAGGCTCATCCATGAGTTTGAGTATGTTTCCTATTAGGCTCAAACATCCATTTGATAATGGATAATGTAATTATCAAGAGTCAAATTTATGACCTTGACTAAGAACTTGTTGGGAAGTAACCTGTTACGTTGGTTAGGTGACTTTAAAACTTTGGGTGATTTTGAAATGATTTTACTTTGAAAACCAACGGAATTAAGGCAAGTGCAGCTATCGCAAAAGCAATAAAATGGAGTAAATTTTTAGGCTCCAAGTGTCGAACCCACAGGGAAATTGTTACTTAACTACTACGTTGATTAGATTACAATTATTTAGGAAAATCTAGAGAATTTGATTAAAAATTGGAAAATGTCTTAAACCAGACTAATTTGGCTTAAACATTTCAAAAATGATTTTTAATAGCTTCTGAAAAATTCTGAAAATTAACAACTGTGTAAATTAGCTATGGATTAGATGATTGATGATTTAATTGAGCCTTAAAACAAATTTGAAAGTCTAATTAAAGTCCTTTACAAAATCAAAACAAAGCTATGGCTAAGACTTTGCTTTTTCTTCATTTAATCATGTCTAAAGTTTGGTTATTCTTTAAAATCAAGTAAATGGGCTTTAATTTCAAAATGGTGAGTTCTGAAAAATTGATCCCAAGACTTCAAATTTCATAAAAATCTAAGTTTTTCCATGCAAGGATTAATTCGTGTTGCTTATTGATTTTTTAAACAATTTAAGATGATTTCTCATACTTAAACTATCTTAAACACTAATCTTAAGTGACTAGTATAAAATTGGTTCTTTTAGACCTTCAATAAGCAAAATACAGACATTTAAACATGCATTGAAACCCTTTCAAATCATCAAAACATCAATCCATAGCAATAAAACCATTAGCCACATATTTGAATCAAAATATACAAGATATGCAATTTATACAACATGCTTTGATAGATCTGAAATTAAGAACTTAAAAATAAAGTTTAGACGTTACAACAAATCCTAGAAAGACTTATGGATGTTTCTTGAACTCCCAACTTGAATCTGAACTCCAGCCAAGCTCTATTTCATCAAGATCTTAAAGAAAAATCAAGAATATTCAAAGATGTAAGCATAAGAAGAACAACTTTGATTAATCCAAAAAATGAAACTAAATGAAAAATAATCTTAGTTTAGAAACCCCATTAGATGATTCCTAGACTTAGATACAAGTCTTAACAACAACTTCCAATGTTTAGAAACTCAAAACAATAATACACAATATGAAGAACTAAGTGTTTAAAGCTTTGAACTAAGGAAAAGCTAGAAAATGAGAGAAGAAGACTCTCTCTCTAATGGCAAATCTAAATCTCTAAATCTCTCTATGTTTTCTGTATGTTTTTGGCTGTTTTTAGGACCTAGACACCTCCCCCCATGTGCTAGTAGACATGGACATTAATTAGGAACATGCCAAGGGTGGAAATCTGGAAGAATTGGGGCTGAAATTGTTGACGTTAGGAGTAATGGCACCCTGCCACCTAGCAACGACACCCTCTCATGGTGCTGTTAGTGCTCGAATTCTGTCTCCATAAATGACCCCTGGCCAGGGGGACATTAATGGGTAGAACCAAGAGAGTTCTTTCATGTTTTTTCTCCAATATTTATTATTAAGCTCCATTATATAAATTAAACATAATAAGACATTAATTTAACACTGAAGCACTCCATTAGGGGTCATAATTCAACAAATTAACCATTAAAATTATATCAATTTGATCCCTAACAATTGCCCCACATTTAAGCATTTGCTTGTCCTCAAGCAAATTAATTCATCATCAAATTTATTGATAGGGGTCAAATTGATATAGTTTTCATGGTTAATTTGATGAAGTATGACCCCTAATTAAGTGTTTAATTGCTCAATTATTGTCTTATTTTGTTTGATTTGTAGAATGGAGCTTAATAATGAAGATTGGATAAAAAAAACTTGAAAAACACCTCTTGATTCTACCCATTAATAGCACCCTGAGAGGGTTTCGTTGTCTGATGAACAAGGGGCTGTTTAAGGGTCCAAAATTCGACCTATAACGGCACACTGTGAAGGTGCCGTTGTACTCAAGAGTTAACAATTTCAGCTCCAAATCTTACAGATTTCAAACCTGGCATGATCCTAGTTAACCAAGAGAGTTCTTTCATGTTTTTGCTCCAATATTTATTATTAAGCTCCACTATATAAATTAAACATAATAAGACATTAATTTAACACTGAAGCACTCCATTAGGGGTTATAATTCAACAAATTAACCATTAAAATTATATCAATTTGACCCCTAACAGTGCACTTGCCTTTTGTCACGTTATTTTTCTCTTAATATCATTTTAGTTTTCAAAGTAAAATCGGTTTAAATAACTCCCATTTTAATCAATTCAACCAATGAACAACACTCACTCAAAACTTGTTTCTTATTATTTTCAAATGGCTACTAAGGGTTAGAAATAGGTTTGGGGGTCTAAAAGAGACATTGAATAATTAGATTGGCTATTAGAATTAAGAAATCATAGGGATTACATTGAAAAAAAAAACGCTTCTCTGATAGCGACTAAAATGATGGTTCCTTCAGGGATAAATGGCGCCATTATTAATAATTGTTGATGTATAAGAAAAACATTTTAGAATATGATTAAAATACTTTAAATTTTTTTAAATATTTACTTAACATTAAACCTAATTTAAAATAAGTTTAAAAATCACATTTAAAAATCTATTTCAATTGCCCATTGATTCAAGTGCTAAAAACATTAAAACATACGAAATTCATGTCTACAAGATTTGAGAGCCATTAGAATAATTTAAGATTGAAGGAACACTTATATAAATGTTTAAAACATAGAAAAATAATCTTAAAGCTCCCATAAGATTTATTCTTCCTTATCCTTCAAGATTGACTTCTAAGTCTAAGATTTTCTCCTTAAATTTACTCTAAATGCACCTATCTTTCAAGCTTTGCAACATAAGCTTAAGCCATTAGTAAATATAATGTTTTGTTACCATCAAAATTAAGATTGAAACATCTCTTAGTTCAACAATATCCCTTTTTTTATGATGACAAAACATGTGATATTAGGAAATAAAGACACATTAAAATCAACAATTTCAAGAAAGAAAGGCACATACAAAATCAATTGTTTCATATTAAAATAAAAAATTACATATGATTAAACCTACCACTTGTAAATGAAACACTTAATATCACTCAGCCTTCTCGCTTTTTTCATTAGAAAGTAATAAAAATGTTTGTGAAAGATACCAATTGTCAAGGAGAAGAAAAGTTAAGGAAAACTACATCAAAATTTTAAACAAATGCATAATTACAAATCAAATTAGGAAAAATCATGCATAAACATATAAAGTTCAAATAGACCTACTACCAGACATGCCTAATTCTTGGCTAATTATAAAAATTCCATCATAAAAATTTTGACTCACCCCTAAAGTCACTTATTGTCACTTTCTAAAAATTTTAATTTAAATAAGGAGAAAATACTAAAATATTTTTAAATCATATCCCAATTTAAAAAATAATATCACTTGTGCAAACATGATACTAATTGATAAAATCAAACAACGATTAATTATTAATTATAAATTAGTAAGATATCTATTGTAGGTTATATCAAATATAAGGGACACTAATTGTAATGCGTAAACTTTGTCCACAAGGAGTAAAGGACATGAAAGGAATTGTAAACATGAATTGCATTTTCAAATCTATAATTCAAATCCGTCACTCAGTTATAAATCACACTTTAATACAACATTCAAAAATCATGTACTACTCCCTAACCTTTTATAAAGCAACATAATGTCATCAACACTTAAAGTGAATCATCATATAGAAAAAAATTTCATGATTAAATGGATAAAGAAAAAAAAACCAAAAATCCAAAATTACTTACCAATTTCTAAAAGGACTCTCCTCTTTTATACAAAATCAAGGACAATAAAGCAACCATATTACAAATCCAAGTTTATCCCAAAAGCAATCAAATTTATTTACAACATAATCAACATATAAAGGATGCATTTCTTCTTATGATTGCACAAACAATGCAACTAATCTATTTCAGAACCAATCCTCACAAATCCACTTACATTTTAAGAATTCATATTTTATTAAATCAACTTGAATTTCCCAACCTTAAATATTTAGATTCCCTCTAAATTTATCCATTAAAAGTTTCAAGAATCTAACTCCTCCTAAGTACAATAACTTATGAACACAAAAATATAGCTAAAGTAATCATTTTATGAATGTAATAGTAAACCCAATGAAATTATCAAATGTCATCAATGCTTCAAGGCTTATTTCAAAAATTCAAATGCTATCAATATTATTACCTCTTATGAAAGTCATGAATTTATTAAGAAATTTAAACTCTCTTTACAAAAAACATAACTTAACACCATACATATTTTCAAGTTCAAACACATCAAATTCATGAACTCCTTTCCTAATGAGATAATAAAGCTTACAAAATTTCAAAACTTTAAAAACCACATGAAAGCTTATGAATCATTAAAAAAGAAAAGAAAAAGAAGAAGTCGCCATCATATATTTAGGGAATTTTAAGAGGTCATTACAAAATGCATAATCAAGATAATGATTAATCTACCACATTACTAGAAATTGTTCTTAAGATAACCTAGTCTCCATCATTCATGATCGAAAAATTTGTATTATATATGTATGTATATATGTATATATATGTGTGTATATATATATCATATAAGGCCTCATTCAAGTTCATTAAACTATTGAACTAAAAGAGTAACTTCATTTTTTGCTATATCACCAATTTCTATTTAATTTCTTCTCTTCATTGATCAATAATGTGCTTTGGTGATTTTTTCCTTCTCTTGATCTTAGAGATATCCTTGATGTTCATATACTTACAAAACAAAATTTAATGAGTCATTGGTACCACATCAATTTGAGTCCTTGAGTGTTAGATACCTTTCCACTTCTTATGCCTTTTTGTATACTATAAGATCTTGTAATTTTATAAAAAAATTTTTCTAGATGTCTAAATCTACCATAAAATTCTTAAACCTATATAACATTATAAGAATACACATTCAGCCTTACATTGTTTCTATAAGTAAATTTAGGTGCAACCTTCCTAAATGATCTTCTTTGTATGGTTTGGGCTTAGGATAAGAGTAAAACATGTTCTTTAGCTTAGACTATGCATGGGGGACGTATGTTTAGGGATGAGAATGCATTTTTGGTTCTTTAAAATGCTTTCGAGGTGCATGTGTATAAGTGATTCCTAGTTTCTTTAGTTTGTGACCTATATGCATTATTTCGAACTTTTGCATTTTCATAGTAGTTATGCCTATTCCTAAAAACATGCACATTTACCCTAGATGTAGGCCTTAAGGAATACATGAATGCATGGTCGTTCTTCTTCTTTGTATTTGTAGGCTAGTTGATGATGCAACAATGTTTAAAGATGACCTAGGAATTTATTCTTCATCTAGATTTGTACCTTTAACAAATGTAGTCTTAGCATTAGAATTTTCACTACCTAAGGTAAATTCATGCCTATCATTTGAAGTTTTTTTAGGTCCAAACATGCTATTTAGTTGCTCCTTTCCCTTAATGAATTGCTCTAATGATTCCTTCAAAGATTCATTTTCATGCAAAATATCTTCCTTAAACTTATCATTTTAAATCCTAAGGTCATCTTTTAAATTCTTTGTATTTAAAAGTCAACTTTCTTCTTTTCAAATTAACACGTTGTAAATAATTAACTAAGTCATCATAACTCATGTCCTTATCAAAATAAACATTATCATCATTTAAAGATTGGTAAGGGGATGGTACCTCATCCTTCAAAACCATAAGCAAAAATAAAAACACTACTTTTATGTCTTGAGCTAAGATTTAGGAAGTCAAGGAGGAGATGAAACTCTCCAGGATAGTCTTGTTAATGGAGGATCTAAGATAGTGTAGATTTTTCTTATTGGATTTGTTCTTGGCTAAGGTAGTTTGAAAGAAATGTAAGAACTGCTTTAGGATTTTTTAAAAACATAGGTTTCTATGTCTTTATCATCAACTATAGAGTAGATATTCTTCATATTCCTATTAGAACGAATGGCATTATAAAATAACCTAGAGGTTTTATCACCTTATTTTAACTAAGTCATTTTGGAAGATTGTTTGAGAAAGGATTCTTAATCTCAAAGAGTATAATAAAGAAGATAAATGGAATCCTTTCCTTTTTAAGGAGGGTAGGATTATTGGGATTATTTCTTAAGGAAGTTTGGATACTGTCCAGCTCAGCTCTAAAAGTCTCTACTGTAGCATTGAAATCTCTAATTTCCATATTATTAAAGGCTTTAAGAGCCCTTTTAATTGCTTTGAGTTAGGAAACTACTTTGAATTAGGAGAGCTTATTATAGGAATATACCATGCTTCCTCTACCACTTAAAGGAAAATTTTGAGGTTGGTGAGGAAAATGAAAATTTTTAAAGGGATGAGCCTCTTTTTAATCAAGGAATATACGTACACGTGAGGGGAATGATCAGACAAATTTGGATTTTCAATCACGGTGAAGGAATTTGGATAATTTCTTACTAATAAGGGTTTATAAAAGCACGATTTAGTCTCCTAGCAATGTGGAGAGTTTCTTGCTTATTATTCCATGTGAACAGAGGGATATTGAGGTTTAACTAAAAAAGGGAATAAGCCTCTACATAATCTTGAAATTCTCTCACACTTATGGTAGTTGTTCAAATTGATTACTCTAAAGGAATGGAGGATCGTGTTAAAATCCCACGGTATTAGCCAAAGAGTGGAACACTTAAAAGTGGTTAATAAGGAGTGGAAGAATTAAAAGTGGTTAATCTCTTAATAACTTCCTATAAAAATTTCCTATAATTATGGTTATTAGAACCATATACACAAGTAACCAAGGAGGGGAGTTTTGGTTCAAAGGCTAGATCTATAGATGGATAAACTAGTTAGTTTGATATTGTTTGGTCTAAGTTATCTAAATTAATTCAAATTTAAGCCTTTAACACACACAAATCAAAAACTGAACTTAAGACTAATTTTTTAACAAGTGCACTAGTTAACAAGTAACATAGTGGATTTAAGTAATTGTAGATTATCTTTCCTATAGGGATCTCAATTGCGAGTAATAAGTCACTCAGATTACAATTATCTAAATCAAATTGATCAAATTACCAATTTAAAACTACCATTTTAACCTAACAATTTCAATCAAAATAAAGGAGTTTAAGTTTACTATTAAAAATTACTGAATGGAATTAATTAGCTAAGGTTCAGAATTTCAATGGCCGCATTGAGTTATTTAAAGGTTATGATGATTGTTCTTGGGTCTCGTAACAAATTCAAGACAATGCTAAAGTTAAGACAATGACCTTTCTCCATTTATCCTAAACTGAAGTTTGGTTATCATCATATTTAGGCAAATAGGCTTAAAATTTAAGAATTTTAATAAAAAAATCCCTTATTTCTAGATTAATAACCTCACAATCAATCAAATTTTAGTCATGCAATGATTTAAACTATGTTGTTTATTGATTTTTCCAACAATTAAGGTAGATTCCTTGGATTTTTAATCATCTAATGACTTTATCTTAAGTGATGACATTAAGAAAAGCATTATGCACTCAAAATAAACAAAGATGAGCACTATAACATGCATAAGAACTCAATAAAACCATTTACTAAATTACCTTAGCTAAAAATCATATTAGTGACTCATTTGAATCAAAGAACACAAATACAGATACTTAAACTACATATATTTGATTAATCCAAATAAAGAGTGGAATACAATAAATAAAAGAGTTTACAAAACATCAAATGAAGCTTTAACACATTTATAGATTTGAATCACGTGCACAAGCTCTTAGAATCCTGAAAAATATGCTTTAATCTCCAATACAAAATCTTTGAAATGAAAAACACTTAAAAACCCTAAGAACTAATAAGAGAATGAGAAATTTTAATGTAGAGTGATGAAAATCTATTGTAAAACTTATGCTTCAAGCACTTAAAGATACTTAAATATGTCCTTTACAAGTTGATTGTAAGTTCAAAAAAACACTATAAAATGTAAGCTCCTAAGGAAAAACATTATAAAACAAAACCTTATAAACTCTTACACACTTAAGTTCTTGCTTGTTGTTGCATTGGTTAGGTGACTTTCAAACTTTAGGTGATTTTGAAATGATTTTACTTTGAAAACCAACGGAATTAAGGCAAGTGCACCTATCGCAAAAGTAATAAAG
>JAOXYD010101050.1:0-11730 GCA_028565735.1 Pinacopodium congolense | reverse complement strand
GGCTCGATGGATAACTAGCCAATTGGCTAACTATTGTTGACTTTCATTTGGCTTTGGTAGGCATCGAAATCCGTATTTCTTGATGTTTTTGCTCCAATCTTGGTCATTAAGCTCCAATCTGCAAATCAAACATTATAGGGCATTAATTAAACATTTAAACACTAAAATAGGGGTCATAATTCAACAAATTAACTATAAAAATCAAATCAATTTAACCCCTATCAACTAGTCTTTTCAAATATTCTATCCTTGAAATGTCTCATCAAGAACCTAATAGACACCATTTTGGGTTTGTTTATCGTGTAACAATTATGGTTAAGATTATATGTTTATTTTAAAACATCTTTATTCTTATCATATTTATCATACAACTCTCATGTATATCCCTCCATACATTCTATCTTGATCTTATTAATTTTACTCTTCTTCCACTTCACATTGAATCCTGTTTATATTGCATAATTAATAACATCTTTTTATAGTTAAAAATTCTATATCTAATGACTATTGTGGTGCTACACCAGTTGGTTAGTTCCTAATACTTTTATTTAGTCTTCACAATGGTTCACCAGTCTCCTCTATATTAGGATACTCATCATTGTCAATAAAACTCCCACATTCTATGGAGCTAATTTCATTTAGATGATGGTCATCTAGGCCATTTATATGGTACTTGATTAGTCCATGTTCAACATCCAGTCTTGTATCATCATAAATTACACCATTACAATTTTCATATTTAAAGAATTCATTATCATCATCATTTTTAAGCAAAGGGGATTTTACCATTATCTTGATGATGAAAAAATGGTTTCAATAATGTCCTTATTAAGTTTTTGTGTTGAGAAAGGTTTGATACAAATAAGTTATAGAGTTGTATGCTGGCAAAACCTGATGTGGAGCCTTATAATTGAAGAACATGACTTGAGGTTTAAATTAAAGTGTTGAAGTATGTCAAGATGATTAAAGACTAAGATTTAAAGAGAAGTATTACATCATATTAAATGATGGATAGAAGATAAAGTTCAAGAGTAGAATTTTATAGGTGTGTAATTTTTATTGTAAGTCTTCTTTTGGTCTTATCATGTGTAAAAAAGCACTCAAAAAGTGCATATTGCATTCATGTTTAGGTTGTTGCATAGAGAATGCATAATCAAGAGATGTTGTATGTGATTGGTATTTGAAAATCCTCTTGGTACATGGATGAGTGAATGCTTATATGTGGTTGTATGCATTGAGAGTGAATAGATGAATAATTAAGTTAAATGGTTAGTGAATTTAAGATTATGATTTGGTAAGACTTAGGTCTTATGTGTTGAAGTTAATGGATGAATGGATGAGTTAAATGAAGTGGTTTAAATATGTGAAGTGATTAAAGGCTATGTGAATTGAAAATTTGTAAAATTTGGTAACTATGTGATAAGATGAAAATTGAAATTGGTTAGGGTAAGTAAATAGGAAATTTTGATAAATTAAATTAACATGATTGTGTTAAATTATGCAATTTTGTAAAATGGTGTTAAGATGTGTTTAATGATTTTTGGAATGCAGTAGAATATTTTTGAATGAGTTAAGAAATGTTTTAAAGTGTTAAGAATAATTTGGAATGGACTAAAAATGCTTTGGTCCAATTTTAAAGTATTTTTTCAAATGCACAATAGTAATTCATCAAGAGATCAATAGCACTATTGTACACCTATGTTGAAGTGGGAGACTAACAGTGATGTTTTAACTACCATATATTGGTGCCATTATTACCACATAGGCTTTGATACTATAATGATGCCATTATTGCTCGATCTTAATTACCATTGATGTCTAAATTTTACACTCCAATGGATATTTCTTTAAAAAAATGATTTTAATGATAGAACATTCCAGATTGGTTTCCAACAACTTCCCTGAGATCTTATACCTATAAATAGGTGTTTTGCAATGGTTTTTATCATCCAAGAAGCATTTCAAACATCTCTACAAAGAAATTAAACATTGAAAGCTTAAGTTTATAACTTCTTGTTAAGTTTTTCATATTTTTATGGCTTATTTGTGCAATCATTCTAAGTCTAAGGTAAACCTTTATATACCTTAGTGACTCAAAAGTGACAAAGTTAGAAGGTGTTTTGTGAAGTGTGTATATAAGAAGTGAAGTTTGTAAGTTGAGAATATTAATAGTGATTTTTTTATAGTATGGCTATCCTTAAGCCATTAAAAATGAGAGTGTTGTGAGGTGGTTATTCTTGAGCAAAAAAAAGTAGAGTAGTGAGATTGTCCTTGAGCCTTAGAAAAAGGAATGATTGAGATAGGTTTCTCTTAATCCTAGAAAAGAAGTAGAAAAGGTTATACTTGAACCTTTAAAAGAAGTTATATTTCTAACATATTTATTTGGTTATAGGGAAAATTCTCAATAAGGTTTATTGAGGAGTGGATGTAGGAGAAAGTGGACATCTTTGAATCATTATAAATCGGTTGTGTTTTTCTGGCCTTACTCTTTTACATTCATGCATTTATTTTATAAAGTTATTTATATTGTTTATTTAATTTTTAATTGGCTTTCGCTTGATTATTTTATTAACTTGGTGAATTAGGAGATAAGTTTAATATTGTTTAGATATTAATTAGTAAAGAATAATTTAAGAAATTAGGTTGAAAAACTTAAAAGGAAATTTTTAAGCCCTTCATTCACCTCATTAAGGTCCATTAGACCAATAATTAATATCAAATTCTAGGTCTCACATAGATGTAATTCTAACAAATTAGTGAATAAAGACATATAGAACTTTTAGGAGAAGACATAGATGTTAATGAAGGTAACTTTTTAAGTTGGAAAATCATAATAAAACCTTTCAAAATGGGTAAAAGTATAGGATTATAGAAAATCGTTGTAAAAGGTCGCTAAATCCCCACAAAATTAGTAAATGAAAAATTATTTGCTAAGGATGAAAAGGAATGGGATGACAAGGATTTAGAATTAGCATCTTCAAATGACAAAGAATTGAATATTTTACATTGTACATTACATAGAAATGTTTTTAATAAAGTTTAAATGTATACTTCTACTAATGCAACATGATACATATTAGAAACTTTATATAAAGGTGACAAACTTTTTCAAGAAGTGATGAATGAGCCTCTCTAACACAATTATTGAACAACATGAAGCGGTAAGTTCTAGTTTATTACTTGTACAAAAGATGATAAACCTTCATGTTTAACCTTCCTATGTCACTCTAGAAGGTCTTGCAATGGATAAGAAATATATTGGTGGCCGAGCTTAATGTTTTAACTTTATCTCTAAGCTTGCCATGTGTTTTCCAATTATGACCTTATAAGGCAATGTTTTGATTTACTAATGATTAGAAAAAATCAACCTAACGTGGGTTAAAGCTCTTCTTTCAATATAGTATGTAAAGCTTAGTAAATTGCTTGTTATGGATTCTTCATAGATCACAGCTTTCTTTCTAGTTTTTGTTTTGTTGCTAATTTCACCTTATATTGACTATTGTATTTTGATGAGCCTTTTTTCTTTAATAATTGATATTTTTTTACTTTATAGAAAAAAAAACCTTCATGTCCAAGTTCTAGTCATAATGATATAAATGATTGTATGTTTGGTTTTTCTTATGAATAGTTGGCAGATTATTTGAGAAAATTGTTTAGAAAGAAGAAGAAATTATCTACTAAGTTTGTTAAAAGAATGTAGATTAGAAAATAAGAGACCTAGAAATGAGTTAGAATTATAAAAAAATTCCAATCAGTGTGAAGTGCAAATATTAATTGGATGAAAATAGTTCTTTAAAGAGACAATTAGAATCAAGGAATGAGGATATTGATAAGTATGGTTTGGTAGATGAAAATTCCTCCTTAAAGAAAGAAATAAATTCCCTTAGAGAATCCTTGGCTAGTTTCACCAAAGGAAATAAGAAATTTCAATCAATATTAGTAGTAAGGATTACAAATGATAGGCAAGTAGTAGCATATTCTAATGATAGTACTCCATCAAGAAATGAGAATAAGTTTTTCAAGGGAAAGAACTTAGAAGATAAAGAAATACCTAGGTTGTCCACGGAAAATGTTTCATTTATGCATTTAAGCCTTCGTTAAGAAAGAATGTGCATATGCTCAAAAATAGGTACAATTTCTTAACAAATGCACAGCCATCACATAATGCATATCAATTAGGAAATTTAGGCTATCTTTTCCATATACTTCTCATGTTTATTTGCATACTTCTAGAAACATGCTTTATATTAGACCATAAAATGTCCCTTATGTATATTCTAGGTAAAAATTTCATCAGAGAAGAACTTTTAGAAATAATAGACTTAGAGATGCTTGTAGAAACAACATGAGGACATAATATCATGCACTTAGACCTATGTATTATAGATATAGGTATAGAAGTCATCCACCTTTGTTTTGACAATGTTATAGATGTTTTAGGTATGTTGATAACTTTTGTTATGACTAATTAAGAAGCAGAAATGTTTCTCCAAATGGTCAAAATAGGTATATAGCTAACACTTAAGGACTTAAGATGATATGAGTACCAAAAGCTCGTTAAATTTATGTTATAGATTTTCAAGGGCATCTCCAAGGGTAAAAGAAGCAGAAAATCACCAAAATTGTTGAATCAAGAAGTGAAGAAATCAAGTGAAGAAGTTAGTGATATGATTAAAAAAAAGGGACGTACCCTTTTATCTTGATTAATATATGAAATGAACTTGATGGTTTTAATGATAATTGATTATTTGGATGCTTTATATACTTAAAAAGTCATGATTAGGTTGCAATAATAATAATAATAATAATAATAATTTTAGTACATCATTATCTTGATTATGCCTTAATAAATGTTCATCCAATGCAATTGATTGATGATTAATGTCTTTGATCACTTTTAGGTTATTAATGGGATTTTTTAAAATATTGACATGTTTTTGCATTAGAAATTGTGTTTAGGAGTTCATGAATGTGGAGTTTGAGTTTCTCAATGGCTTTGAACAATTTGAGTGATTCTTGATTTTTTCATGGATAATGTGTCAAATATTGCATTAAAAATTGTTTAAGTGAGCATTTAGAGATATTGATCCCTCTCATGTTTTTGAAATTTGAATTTATATAGTTTCATATGAAAGAAAAATCCCTTTTATTAAAGGGGAGCCTTGATTGTATGCTTTTACAAAAGTCTAAAAGAGGTTTGAAGATATTTGAAATTTAATGAATTGCCTCCTTGCTTGCGTTTTATAACAAGTACATAATGCATTATAATTTTTAATATTAGACATCGTGCATTTTAAAAGTGATTAAAACTCCTAAGGTACATTTTTGGAAAAGTTCATGGAATGATTTTTAAAATTTTAGATAATTCATTTAATGTCTTAGTCAATTCTTTAGAAGTTTTTGGAAAATTATAGGATGTTTATAGATCTTGAAAATTGATTAGTACAAGATTACTCTATACTTATATGGAGTATGAATTTCTTAAAAGATGCATGATTTTTAGAAGGTGTAAAGAAATTGATGGCATTTGAACTTTTAAAATGAGTTTTTGATGACATGTGTAACATTTAATGTTTTTATTGCATTTGCAATCAATGATTGAAAATTTTGGCAATGAAGCTTTATGGTGTTAAATGCATAAACTTAGGGGAAGTATGGTATTTGAACTTTTAATTATTTATGAATTTTTTTAAGTTTAATCGAGAAATTGGGTCTTGTTCAATTCTTGCATTGTGTCATTTTTTTAAGGGGAGTAATGCATGTTTTCATAATGTTTTACGAAGGGGGTTGTATAAAATGATTATTTTGAATTATGGTTTTTAACATGTAAATGTGTTTATGATCCCTTTCATGTTGTTCCTTGATATATGAGTTCTAAACTTTGACAATGCATGAATTTAGGAGACAAATGTAACGTTTTTTATCTTGAAAACCACTTTGTGTTATATTTTGATAAATTTTGGAGAGTTGAATTAAATTTGTGTTTAATATTGATATGCCTTCATGCATCTTGTGCTTTGTTATTTGAGTTTAAAATTTTTTGGAAAGTGATAATACATTATTTTAGGGGGAGTCATAGGTTAGAGAAAGTTCGTTAGTCAAAATTTTGAAATTGTGAATTTTTTAAATTGTTACATAATTTTGATTAACTTATGAGGTGTTATTTGATTTAAGAGTTTGATGTTTATGTGATAAAAATTGGGATTTTGAAACAACTTTAGGAATTGTAAGTATGACATTGTTTTTTAATTGAATTACATGGATTGCATCTTTTGTATGATGATTTGGTTTTAAGTGATTCTAAATTCCTTTGGAAAATTGATTTTGAAACATGGTTTTTTTATTACCTGTGGTTTTGTAAAAAGAAAGAGTGTCTCTTTTTGGAATTTATTAATGTATTAGCATGTTATGAAATTTTCTCTATCACCAAATAACATAATCTATAATTGTTATAATTTGTTCTCTTGATTTTTTTGGCAAATTATATGCAATGTTAAGTAATATTTGATGTTTTGCATGTTGTCTTGGTCATATTCCATTTGGTGATATATGATCAATTGGAAGTAATGATCAATAATTAGTGCATGTGGTTTGTATAAAGGATGTGTGTTCCCTTTGAAGTTCCTTTGGATAGGAGGTCTTAGTCTTATATTTTTTGAACAAGTGGTATTGATCTTATATATTATTAAAAAAAATTGGATTTTATTGTATGCAGCATCAACGATTGGTATCAAATCTCTTTTAATAATTGGTATAAACAAGTCTCATTTTATCAAGTTGTATATGATTTTAGAGTAGTTAATCACATTTTTATGATTATGTTATTTTATAAGTTTTTAAAATGATATTTTTAACTAATAATACTCCCTTGAGTTTTGATGACGTTACATTTTGAATTTTGAATGGAGTTTTTTATATTGTGTTTCATTAAGGGGGGCGTGGTCAAGAAAAAGATTTTCAAACAGTTTGTGAAATTTTTTAAGTGATAATAGGAAAGATGGTTTGACAAAAGGGAGAAGATGTGTGACATTTTGGTTATGTGATACCTGTATTAATATTGGTTGTTATGCCTTTTTGTATGTGAAACTTTTTATTGATTATAAAAATGGAGAGAAATTTGTGTGATATTAGAAAAGGGTAGAAAAAATGTTTGCATATATGTTTATTTACATTTGTATGTGTACTTTACTTATTGTATATTTCTAATATCACATAGTTTTGTCATCATCAAAAAGAGAAAAATATTTTAATCAAGGGTGTGATGACAAAATAGTTTTACTAATGTGTTTGTTAAGTTTGTTATGATGAGATAGGTTTGATGTAAACAAGTTATGGAGTTGCAAGTTGGAGAAACATGATGTGGATCCTTGGAATTGAAGAGCATGACTTAAGGTTTACATTGAAGCATCGAAGTATGCCGAGATGGTTGAAGACTAAGATTGAAAGCTAAGGCATTGTTTGGTAATGTTGTTGGTTCCAGTTTCGTGTTGTGGTTTTCTTTCACATAGAAACTGAGGAACAAAATAATGTTTGGTTTCGTTGTTGAGATTTGATTTTTATGGCTAAAAAAACAAAACACAAAACTTGTTTGGTTGCTATATCTTGTTTTCGTGTTTCCAAACTAATAGTCAACAACCTGAAATAAAAAGAAAATGTAGACAAATTTTTGAAAGCAGATCACTATCCCTGTATAAGCTCCTTTCTTCTCCTAGTTTAGTCACACCTCTCTCCTAGTAATGTCACTCTCTCCCAGCATCACCACAACTGCGAAGGCTACCCCAACCCTACCACTCTTCCTCGTGGCGTGTCGTGCCCTAAATCTTTAGCTCGTCGTCTCATCTTCTACCCGCTATATTGCCTTCGTGCCTTTGACTGAACTTTCACCTCTCTCTCACTCTCACACTCTCACTCCCTCTAATATCGAAGTTTATGAGGCAAATGGGGTGCCGGATCATGGATCAAGTTCAGGCTGATCTGAACATTTCTTTTATTATAAAAGAAAAATCAAAACACTTCTTATTATATTAACTATAAAGTAGAAAAATCAAATCCCCCAAATGTACATATTAATGTTTTCTTCTATTTAGTGTCCATAGATAATTGATTTTGTCCAAATTTGAAAAAATTATGAAATGTTATTTAAAAAATAATTTTTATTTATATTTGAAAAATTATGAAATATTAATGTAAATATTTTATTTAATATAAAATATAATTTAAAAAATAATTTTTATTTATTAATTTTTTATTAATACAATTTAAAATTTTTATATCTAATATAAAATAATTTTAAAATATATTAATATAATTTTAAACATATTTTACATTAAAAACAATACATATAATAACACAATAAAAAATATTAATTAAAAGAAAAAAACCAACAGTAGAAACCAAAAACAAAAATAAAAAATAACAATCAAACACAAAAACCAAAAATAAGAACAAAAAACAACAAATAAAAGTAAAAAACAAAAACAAAAAACATAAGTTGCACCAAACAAGCCCTAAGCATTAAATCAAGTTGATTGATTGATAAAAGATTAAGTTTAAAAGTAGAATTTAATAGGTTGTTTTGTGTAAGTTTGTTGTATATCATCTTTTTGGTTTTATCATATGTTAAAAGGGCTCACATCATACATATTACACTCATGGTTAGGTTGGTACATGTAGAATGCATAATCAAGAGGTGTTGTATGTGAATGGTGTTTGAAAATCCTCTTGATACATAGACGAGTGAACATTTGTAAGTGGTTATATACATTGTAAGTGAACAAATAAATGATTAGGTTAAATGGTTACCAATGTACTAATGTGATTTGGTAAGACTTATGCCTCTTGTGTTAAAGTGAATAGATGAGTTAAATGACGTAGTTAGAATATGAGAAGTTAAAAAGAAGTGGCTATAATATGTTAAGTGATTAAAGGTTGCGTTAATTGAAAATTCGTGAAATGTGGTAATTACATGATAAGATGAAAATTGAAATTGGTTAGGACAAGTGGTTAAGTAAATTTGGTAAATTAGATTAACATGATTGTTTTAAATTGCGTAATTGTGTAAAATGGTGATAAGAAGTGTTTGATGTTTTTTAGAATGTATTAAAATATGTTTGAATGAGTTAAGAAATATTTTAAAGTGTTAGGAATAGTTAAGGTGGTTTGGAAATATTTTGGTCAAGTTTAAAAGTGTTTTTCCGTATGTATAACAAATGTTCATCGATCAACGACGCCAATGTGCTACTCATGTTAAAGTGGGAAATTAACGGTGGTACTATAACAATGTTGATGTTGCTTGATCTTAATTACTATTAATGTCTGAATTTTGCACTCTAATGGCTATTTCTTAATGAAAAAAATGCCATAAAATGTTCTAGATTAGTTTCTAACAGCTAGGCAAAGATCTTACACCTATAAATAGGTGTTTTGAATTGGTTTTTATCATCCAGAAAGTGTGTAAAACATCTCTACAAAGAAATTGAACATTGAAAGAGTGAGTTTTTGATTTTTTTATTGAGTTTATTGGTAGTTTTGTGAGGTGTTATGTATGGCCTATATGTGCATTCATTCTAAGTGTAGTGTGAGTCCTATACACATTGATAAGTCAAAAGTGAAAAAGTTAGAAGGTGTTTTGTACAATGTGTAGGAGAGAAGTTAAGTTGAAAATATTAAAAGTGATTTTTTGTGAGTGTGGTTATCTATAAGCTATTAAAAAGGAGAGTATTATGAGGTGGTTATCTTTGAGCCATAAAAAGGATAGTGTAGTGAGATTATCTTTAAGCCTTATAAAAAAGAGTATGAGAGATAAGTTATTCTTAATGTTAAACTAGGGGATATTTTAATCATGTGTTTTGACGATAGCAAAACATTATTGTTACTAATGGTCTAGTTTTAATATGCTGGAAAGCTAGGTTGATGAAAATTTTGAAAAGACATGTGTTGGAACCTCAGTTAGAAGAGCATCTATGAAGAAATGGAAGTGGAATAAGTATTGAAGTATTGAAGTCAAGATTAAGGGAAGAAGATCCAGGTTGACTAATTTAGGAAAGTGTCTTAGTTTTTAAGTTTCCTTGATCTTAATCAATGATTGAAAAATGGCTCACATTTTCATGTCATATTTGCATGAATATTTGCATTCAAGTTTCGTATAAATGGTTTAATGATTAATTGAATTTCATTATGATATTAACATGTTTGGAATTGATTTAGAAATGCATATAGATATTAAGGTGCATAATTAAAAGGAAATTGTGTGAATTATTTTAAAGAATAATTCTTGATAAGTCAAATTGATTTAGAATTTTTTTGATGTTGTGTTAATATGTTTGAAGTGGTTTAAGTTAAATTGATATGTGAAATTTTTTTTGAATTGGTTATAAAAGTTTTGTAAGGGATTTGAAAATGCTTAGTATAAGAGTTTTCCATAATCAAGGCAAAGTTTTTATGTTTAAGTTAATTTAAATGATTTGATAATTGAAAATTCCTTGAAATTAGTTTTAAAACTTTTTTAAAGTTTTATTTGATGTTAAGAATTTCTTTAAAGTGTTTTGAAATTGTTTTATATCATTTTTGTTCTATTATGGGTGTCAACAGTGGGTGTTCAATGACAGTTGATTTTGATAACATAGTATAAGGGCGTGTGTGGACCAAAAATCAATGGCACCATTGATAAACCCAGAAATTGCCCTTAATGTCCAATAGGTAGTTTCTTAAAAACTACAACTATTGGGTTTAACTAACATTTAACCTCTCTAATGGTTAGTTTTGATTTCTAACAATTGTGTGAGCTTCCTAACATTATATATATGTATCATAAACCTTTCATAACAATCTTTATGCAAGTTTATGAAAGATTTGGGATCAAAATAAGAGATTCATGAAAGTTGTCTTATTTTATTATTCAACTTCTTTCATTCACTGTTTTCTTGATTTAAATCCATTCATGGAGCTACAAATTTGTTGGTTTCAGTTTGTTTAAATATTCAAGATTTTCATTGATCATTTATTTGCATTTTTAAGGCTCCATTTTGCTAGGTATAAGCTCATATGTTCATATATACCAAATCTGTCTAGATTTGGGTATTTCATCATTCATACTCATCTTTAATCGTTTTAGTCTGACTTTTGAGCTTTAAAATTGCTTTAATATATTATTCTTTTTTTATTTACCTTTTAGTAAGTTTATTGTGATAATTTTAGGTTTTTAGAAGGTAAGAAATGTTAGTCATTAAAGCTGGAAGTGAAATATGACATATTTGATAGCTTATGTGTTGTTCTTGATTCTATCTCATAGTTTTATGCCTTAATTTTTGTTTTTATTGCTTAAACCCATTGTTAACTGATTGAGTAAGTTCTCAATAAGTTTACTATGATGATTTTGTACCATTTGAGAGGAAAAAAATGTAAACCCTTGGGCTAGAACATAAATGTTGAACCAAGGTGGTTCTAATCATGTGTTTTGATGATAACAAAACATTATTCTTACTAATGTTTAAGTCTTTGATGCTTTATAAGATAGGTTGATGTATAAAGTGTAAGAGCATATATATGGAGCCTAAGGTAGAAGAGCCATCTTGAAGATAATGAAGAGCTCAAGCATTATACGATCAAGAGCTTGGATATCAAGGAACAAATGATAAGGACCAAGTGATGATCAAGCTTAAAGATCAAGAGAAGATTGATGATTAAGAAAAGAAGATCAAGTTAGTTAGGCTTAGGAAAGGTCTTAAGTTG
>JAOXYD010101040.1:0-11730 GCA_028565735.1 Pinacopodium congolense | reverse complement strand
GAAATATTTTTAGAGAAATATTATGAATTGTAGATATTAATAATTAATAATTATTTCAATTAGAATTAACCACCATATCATAGCCTAACCTCTATTAAATTCAAATTTCTTAATAATTTCCTGTCCCCACCACTACTTGATGCTTGAAAACATGACAATTTGAGAATTTTTTACATATTTTCAGTCTTTCTTTATCATTTTACTCGACAAAATTTTGGTTACTTTAATTTAAAAAGCATAAAAGTTGAGGGAAAGGAAAATGAAAATTGAAAAAGTACCTTGTCCAAGACTTTTTATAGGTACATGCCTACAGACACATATAATTTCGGTCATATAAACCAAATTCAATGATCTGAGTGGATAACATGTAATTTACTGTTTTTAAATAAGGTTTACAAAAATTACCGACATTCCTTATATTTTTACTTACTTTAAAATATATTTTTATTATTTAAATGGGTAATTTTATTAAATATACTGATCTTTTAGGAGTGTTTTCCTTTCTATTTTTTAATATAAAAATAGAAAATAGTATAAAAATTAAAAAATATTAAAACTTTAAATTATAAAATTATAAAAAAAATACAAAAATATAAATAAAAAATATAAACAAAAAGGTTAATCAAACAATCTCCTAGGGCCTATTCTATTAGGTTTTTAGTTTTGGTTTTTGCTTTCTATTTTTTAAAATGCAAAAACTGAAAAAAAAAAACAAAAAACAAAAACTAATAAAAATAACACACTAATATAGCACAAAAACTGAAAAAAAGTACAGAAACAAAAACATATAAAAAACAAAAATCACAACTAAAAATAAAAACCAAAAGCTGAATCAAACAACATTTTAGAGCACGTTTGGTATCACTTTTCGTTTTTATTTTTTATTTTTATTTTTGTGTATGTATATTGGTTTATGTGATATTGTTATTGGTTTCTATGTTATTTTATGGGTTTCTGTGCTGTATTAGTATATTGTCTTTTTCGGTTTTTGTATTATTTTTATTGGTTTCTGTGTTTTTAAAAACCAGAAACAAAAATAAAAAACCATAATAATACCAAACAAGACCTTAGTTTTTAGTTTTTGTTTTCATTTTTTATTTTTATTGATTTTTATGTGTTTTTATATTTTTGTACTGTTTTTTGAATTTTTAATATATTTATGTGTTATTTTTTCAATTTTTATGTTTAGAAAAATATAAATCAAAAATAAAAATCCAAACTTTACCAAACATGCCCTAAATCAAACACACTCTTAAATAACTAAATATCTCAACTTTTATTTGATAAAATTAACATATTAGTCATGTCATTTTATTAAAATCCTATTCATTTATATTCGAAATGAGCTATATATCCCAAGTTAACTACATATAGATCTTCCTAATTTTGTCTTAACATGTTATTTTGAAAGACAGAGATATATTCTTTAATCCTTAAATTAATAAAAGACAGAGATATTTTAACCTGTTATTTTGAACTTTTTTTAAAAGACAGAGATATTTTAAAAGACAAACATTGAAGCAAACAACATTACTTTTAGTATTTTTTTAACAAACTTTTTTGAACTTGCTTATATAATATTATGTAAATTATTCATTAATAGTATAAAGCTTTGATAAGTAGAGATGTGTTAAACAATTACAAACTTTGAGAGAATTTTCATGTGTTATTATTTTGTTTTCAATTATATTTTGATGTGTTTCAAGTTTTATCTTAGCTATTTTTGTTATTTTAATTAAAATTTTAAATTTAATATTTTCTCATTTTAAAATTTAATCATATCCTTAAAAAACAAAAATTTTCAATTTTTTTATGTTTTTAAAATGCAATCTTTGCATTAAAGTTGGGTTAATTCATGTTAATAAATCGGGTTCAGGTAAAAACGGGTTCGAGTCAATTTAGACTCGGGTGAAATCGGGTTTGGATGTGATCGAGTTCATATGAAATCGGCTTCGGATTTAGGTTAGGTCGGGTTCTGTTCGTTGACTTTTTTTGTCAAATCGGGTCAGGTCGGGTATGATACAGGGCAGGAAATTCGGATTATCAGGTCGAGTCCATTTTTGACATTCCTAACCTTTAGTAGTTACTGCACAACAATAACTTCATAATCGTCCCCCAAAAACTATTAAAGCTTGGAGAGGCTCTACCTTTTCCTCATCATCCTTTTCCTTCATTTATCTTGAAAATATAAACTAATTAAAATAATAGAAAGGTAGGCAACCATGGTCCAACTCTTGGCAAGGGTTATACCCTTAACAATATAAACTCTCGGTTTGTTATACCTAACAACTCAAAATAACAACTTTTTTTTGTCTTATTTGCTACGATGATCTGTTTCTTTTACATTTTAATAGACATTTGTTTTAGAAAATACAATTTAATAGATCTTGATAAGCACGAACATAATCGATTTGAAAATTTCATTTGAATACTCTAAATAAAAAATTTCTCTTATTGGGCTTAGGGCTTAAGTTTTTAGCTCATTTCTTGGTTAAAAGAAAAGAAAAGGATTTGTTTTAATTATTAGAAGACAAAAACGTGAGGAGTAGGGTTATTTTTTAGGGTTTGCTTGTCTAAGTGCCGCCATCTTCATTTTTGGCTTCATTTTTCAACTCTCTCTCACAGCAATCATGAAGAAGAGTGGTGTGTCCTTGTTTTTTAAAACAAAAAAGACTCCATTGATGATTATACAAACCAAAGAAAGTTAAGGCAAGTTATTTACTCTTTTTTCTTGTATAATCCACTTGATTTAGCAAGTCTTTGGAATGTAGTTTTAAAGGATGATTTCTCCAATGTTTTTGGTGTGATCATTCAAGAAATTTCATTTAGTTGAGAATATTTTGTACTTGTTGATTTTTTATAGTGGATTTGATTTCGGAGTTTAGCTCATGATTTTTCCCTCTACATTAGAGGTTTTCCACGTAAATCCTATGTTTTGTAGTTTGGTGATATTTCTTTGTTTATTATTGTTGATTGTGTATTGATTGGCTTGAGATATTTTTTTGGTATCCGAAAGTGATTTAATTTACACAGTTGATATTGTTGAGTTAAAAACCCAACAAGTGGTATCAGAGATAAGTTTGGTAATTGGGATTATTTGTGAGAATTAAAATAGGGAATTTTGCAGGTAGAATGATTAAATTGTTGGCTTTAAATTATTCAATTTGGAAATAAAAAATAGAGGACCTTCTTTATTTTAAGGGTTTATATGATCTTATTAAATTAGAAACTGCTAAGCCAGCTGAAAAAACTGATGATGATTAAGAAAAAATGCATTAAAAGACTGTCGATACTATCTAACAATGGGCTGATATCAGTGTTTATCATCATATAAGTGAAGAAGTTGATGCACAAGTGTTATGGAATAAATTAGAGAATATGTATGAGAGGAAAAATGCTCATATGAAAGCTTTTGTTATAAGAAAGCTTATGAATTTGAAGTTTAGAGATGAGCGGTCAAATGTAGAACATTTGAATGATTTTCAAGATATGGTAAATCAGTTGAGCACCATAAAAATAACAGTAAATGATGAATTGCAGGCATTAATGCTCTTGAACTCTTTACTAAACAGTTGTGAGACTTTGGTAGTGTCTCTTAATCACTCTACTCCGAATGGTGTCTTGTCTTTATCTATGATCAAGGATAGTCTATACAATGAAGAGACTAGACGGAAGCATATGGGCATTGACACTTTGTAGGCTCTTGTCATAGTTACAGAGAATAAAGATAGGAGTAAAACTAAAGGTCTTAAGTGGTGTTCTAAATCCAAAGGTAAGTCACAATCAAAAAGAAAATTTATTTTCCATCACTGTGGTAAGGAGAGGTATATGAGCAGGAACTACTGGATATGGAAAAAAGAACAAAATGATAAGAATCAAAACAAGGAAGATGATTAAAATACCACTATAACTGTATCTGATGAAGATAAAGAGTTGGTTATACTTTCTTTTAATGAGGATGAAAGCCATGTCACTGATTCCTGTGTTGATTGGGTCATTGATTCAGAAGGATCCTATTATGCTACACCTAAGAAGGATGTCTTTACTATATATAAATAAGAAAACTTTAGCAGGGTGAAGATGGGCAACAATAGTTATGCAAATATAGTGGATATTGGTGATATTTGTGTACAAACAGATGTTGGTTGCACATTTATTTTGAAAAATGAGCGAAATGTTCTAGAATTGTGCCTGAATTTGATCTATACTCATGCTTTGGATCTAGATGGTTATTTCAATATCTTTGGTAACAAGAAGTGGAAACTCACAAAAGGTTCAATGGTGATTGCGAAAGGTAGATTGTGTTATACACTATACAAGACTCAGCTGAAGATGATTAAAGGTGATTTGAATGCAATTAAAGATGAAACTTCTCCAAATCTGTGGCATAAACGCCTGGCACACATGAGTGAAAAAGGGTTGCAAATTTTGGAAAAGAAGTCTCTCATTCCTTTTGCCAAAGGTATGACTTTAAACCCTTGTGATTTTTACTTATTTGGCAAGCAACATTGATTTTCTTTTAATAAGTCATTTGAAAAGAAAAAGAACATTCTTGACTTAGTTTACTCTAATGTATGTGTTCCTATTGATGTGAATATTATAGTAGGTAGCATATTTTGTTACTTTTATTTATGATGCTTACGAAAGGTATGGGTATTTGTTTTGAAAACAAAAAACCAAGTTTTTCAATGTTTTAAGCAATTTCATGTCATGGTGGAAAGAGAAAAAGGGACATCGTTGAAGTGCCTTCGTAGTGATATGGAGGTAAATACACTTCAAAAGAGGTTGAGAATTATTACTTAAAGCATGAAATCTGACATATGAAGACTATTCCTGGTATTGTACAACAAAATGGTGTAGCTAAAAGAACAAACAAAACTATCCTATAGAAGGTTAGATGCATGTTGAAAATGGCTAACCTTCCAAAGCCATTATAGGGTGAAGCTCTTTACACCGCTTGCTACCTAATGAACCATTCTCCATCAACTCCATTGGACTTTGATATTCCTGAGAGAGTATGGTCCGGGAAAGAAGTTACTTACTCTCATTTGAAGGTATTTTGGTGTAAAGCATTTGCACATGTGCCTAATAAGCAAAGATAGAAACTTGATGATAGCGTTGTTCTACGTATTTTTCTGGGTTATGGAGATGCAGAGTTTGGGTACAAGTTATGGGATCCAATGAAGAAAAAGGTCATCAGGTCCAGAGATGTGATCTTTTAAGAAGACAAGACCTTGTTGGATTTTGAAATATCAGAGAAGACTATAAGCAATGGTGAATTTTATTTTCCTATGTCAATTTCCTCTATAACAAATAATGTCACAGATAGCAGAGAACTACATGAAGAGCATAGGATTGGTGATATGATAGAATAGGTTGATGTTGATAATGGTATTGAGCAGGGGGAGCTACCCTTTCCACCTCTAATCACAAAAGAACCCCAGGTCAAAAGGTCAGTTAAAGGACATCATCCATCTACCAGGTATTCCGATTCTAAGTATGTTACAATTACTGAATAGAGGGAGCTAGAAAACTTTCAAGAAGTTCATAATCATAAAGAGAAAGGTCAGTGGATAAAGGCCATGCAGGAGGAGATGAATTCTCTGAAGAAGAATAATAATTATGAGTTTGATGAACTTCCTAAAGGTATAAAAACTCTAAAGAACAAATGGGTATCCAAGTTGAAGATGGATGGAGAGAGAATAGTAAAATATAAAGCTCGCTTGGTGGTTTAAGGTTTCAATCAGAAGAAAGGGATTGACTTTAATGAGATCTTCTCTCCAGTTTTGAAGATGAGCTCTATTAGAGTGATTCTTAGGTTAGCTGCTAGTTTGGATCTTGAGCTTGAGTAGTTAGATGTAAAGACTGCATTTCTTCATGGTGACTTGGATAAAGAAATCTACATGGATCAACGAGGGAGATTTAAAGTGAAAGGGAAAGAACACATGGTTTGCAGGTTAAAAAAGAGTTTATATGGATTGAAGCAAGCACCAAGGCAGTGGTATAAGAAATTTAAATTTGTAATGGTGAGTCATGACTTCACAAGAACATATGCAAATCATTGTGTGTACTTCAGAATGTTTCCAGATGGTAAGTTTATCATTCTTCTATTATATGTAGATGATATGTTGATAGTTAGATAAGATACTATTGTGATTAATGGTTTGAAAAATGAGTTGTTTGGCTCTTTTAATATGAAAGACTTAGGACAAGCTCCATAGATTCTAGGCATGTAAATTCGTCGTGACAGGAAAGCTAAATAGTTGTGATTCACAAGAAAAATATGTTAAGCGTGTTTTAAGTAGATTTAATATGAAGAGTGCTAAACTAGTTAGCATACCTCTTGCTAATCACTTTACACTTAGTAAGAAGTTTTGTCCATCCACTCAAGAAGAAAAGGAAGAAATGGCATCAATTCCTTACTCCTCAGTAGTCGAGAGTTTAATGTATGCTATGGTTTGCACTCGGCCAAACATCACTTATGCAATTATTTTAGACAGCAGATTCCTCTCTAATATAAGAAAAGATCATTGGGAGGTTGTGAAGTGGATCTTTAGATATTTGAGAGGTACTTCTAAGATGTGCTCAGGTTTTAGAGATTTAAAACCAATTTTAGAAGGATACACAGATGCGGATATGACAGGTGACCTTGATGGTAGAAATTCAAATTCAGGGTTTGTGTTTACTTTTGCAGGGGCAGTTGTATTATGGTAGTCTAAATTGCAAAAATGTGTAGCTTTATCCACTACTGAAGCAAAATATATTACTTTAGATTTCTTCAGGAGATGGGTTTGAAACAAGATGAATACATGTTTAATTATGATAATCAGAGTGCTTTAGAGTTGAGAAAAAATGATACATTTCACTATCGAACTAAGCATATTGATGTTAGGTACCATTGGATTCGTGAAGCTGTGAACCAACAAGAAATGAATTTGATGAAGATTCTCATAGATAAAAATCTTGCAAACATGTTGACTAAGGTGATGACCTGTGAGAAACATTAGTTATATGCCAAGTTGGCAAGACTGAGTTGCAAATAAGCAATTGATATGTAGGTGTCTCCCTATGGGCTGGAGGGGGAGATTGTTGGGCTTATTGCTTAACTTTCCAGCCTATTTCTTGGTTAAAAGAAAAGAAAAGGACTTTTTTAATTATTAGAAGACAAAAATGTAAGGATGAGGGTTCTTTTTTGGGTTTGCTTGTCTAGGTACCGCCATCTTCATTTTTGCCTTCATTTTTCAGCTCTCTCTCACGGCAATCAAGAAGAAGAGTGGTGTGTCCTTGTTTTTGAAAATAAAAGAGACTCCATTGATGCTTACACAAACTAAAGAAGGTTAAGGCAAGTTATTTACTCTTTTTTCTTATATAATCCACTTTATTTAGCAAGTCTTTGAAGTGTAGTTTTAGAGGATGATTTCTCTAATGTTCTTGGTGTGATCATTTAAGAAACTCCATTTAATTGGGAGTATTTTGTACTTATTGATTTTATGATAATGGATTTGATTTCAGAGTTTGGTCCGTGGTTTTTCCCTCTACACTAAAGGGTTTTCCACTTAAATCCTATGTTTCGTAGTTTAGTGATATTTCTTTATTTATTATTGTTGATTGTGTGAAGGTTAGCTTGAGATATTTGTTTGGTATCCGGAAGTGATTTAATTTACACAGTTGATATTGGTGAGTTAAAAAACCCAACATCTCTCAAATGCATTCTACTTGGAAAGATCAATATGGCCAATCGCATTATAGATATATTTGCACTACTTCCACTAGTAATGCGATTTAAGTGAATATTTTATATTGTAAAATTTTACTTCATAAACAAAATTTATAAATTTTATGTATTTTAAATATGTTTAAATTTAAAATATCAAACAATTATCACTTCTGATATTATTTTAAAATTTGAATCAATTATTAAAAAATTAAAATTATTTATTTCAATTGACATCATCTATGAAGTCTATCAGTCTTTTGCTAATAATTTCATTGCAATTATCCTTTGTGAAGATAGTTTTCATTTACAATTTCCAAAATGAAAAATTATCCCTATTGAAATTTAAAGGCAATTATCCTTTGTGATGATAGTTTTTATGTTCAATTTTCACAATAAGAAATTATTCTTATTGAATTTTTCAATCTTAATTTTTTTTGTAATTTATTTATATTAGACTATTAAGAGAAATCAGTGTTATCACTTGATGTGAATAATAATTATATATGTTCATAGTATTTAATACTTACAAAACTTGAATCATATTGATCTTATTTTTTGATGTGGATGATCCTAACTATGAACGTATGATAAATGAATATATATTCTAATTAAGATTTGATACCACTTATTAAAGTAATTAGACAAATAGATTAGGGTTACAGTTCCATTAAAATTAAAAGAAATAGGACACAAAGAACATTATTATAAGTAAAATTATGCGCTACAATACAAATACTAACTAACAATAAAATATATATATTAATTTGGTCGATGAAGTTTTTTTTTTGTTGAACAGGTTGAAAATAAGTATAATTTGGTCAATGAACTTAGTATAACATTACTTAATATGTGAAGTTGAATTCGTGTGAGAGAAGTTCTGGAGATAATTTACTTGGTGTGAATTTTAAAAGCATTCAAGATGGTGGAAATTGTATCCCTTTTATTGCAACATGATGAAGAAATGATGCAGTATGAGTCTCTAACAATCAATTTGAAGATTTTAAGTTGAAATCGATAAATTTTCTAAACTTAAAATTTGGGATTTTCAATTTTATTAAATTTTCATTGAATTAATTATTAATTAGTGTTTAATTCATCAAATTTAAATATTGTAAAAGTTGAATTTGGTATGAATGCGTATAGATTGAATCAAATTTGAAATTAGGTAGAATTAACGTTTCAAAATTCTGAATTTTTGAAATTTAGGTGAAATTGTATTATATTTTTTTAATTGAATATATATTCATGCAATTAGATGTATGAATGATATTATATAATTATCAATTATATTTGATTGAATATAATTTGAAATTTCTCCAATTTTAGGAATGTAGAAATTGAGGACCTTTGAAATTTAAGTACAATTGTGCTATATTTTTTAAAATTTAATGTATATTCATGTAATTAAATATAGGAATGAGCTTATATAATCATCAATTGTATTTAATTTAATAGAATTTGAAAATTTTCAATTTTAGGAATATAAAAATTGGAGATTTTTAAATTTTGGGTGAAATTATGTTATGTTTTATGAAATAAAATATATTCATGTAATTAGATGTTGGTAAGCTTATAGAATCATCAATTACATTTAACTCGGTATGATTTGAATTTTTCCTAATTTTAGGAGTATAGAAATTGACAATTTTTTAAATTTAGATGAAATTGTATTACGTTTTATGAAATTGAATGTATATCAATATAATTAGATATATGAATGAGATTATAGAATCATCAATTGCATTAATTTGATTGAATTTTAGTCTTCAATGTTTTCAATATGTCAAGATACATGTCATGCACTCATGAAGGAGCATCTAAGATTTTAAAATTTGATTGACATATGAAGATGTATTTTCCTTACCATTTGTATATTGTATTATTGGTCATAAATAAATTGATACCCATACTCAAAACTCTGATTTGGAGCCTTCTTAAGTTTTCTTTATTTATCTTTTATCATGGTTAGAACTAAAGGTGGTGGTATTTTTAGAAATAGGAGATCCCCTGTCATTAAAGAATATGAATATTTTAATGTCAATTCTCCTGAGTTTCAAGATTGTACTTTTAGAAAAATTTATGAAAAATCGCCTTTTTACTTCTTATTTAGATTATTATAAGTAATATGAGCTTGCTCAGTTTCTTATTTATCAAGGGTGGGAATCCCTCCTTACTCTTTCATCTAAGATTAGTCCCACTAACGTTAGACTCTTCTTTTACAATCTTAGAGAGTATAGAGATAGAGATGAGTATTTTATTATTTTTAAAATTCAAAATGTCTTCATTCGTCTTACGAGGGATTCTATCAATGATAGGAATTCTATTAGTTATATCTTAGGAATTGAAATCCTTCAAGTGCTTTCTCACTATAATTTCTTATCTATATATAATGATATTCAACATTCAATTTCTTTTAGAGTAAAGACTATTTTTGCACTTCCTAGTAAGGATAGAATTATTGAAAGACCTAAAGATGTGAGCAGAATGAATTCAATTCCTCATTTTCATCATCTGTTTATTAAATATAATTTTCTTTTCTTATATGGTCATTATAATGATTTAGGCCTATATGACTTTTGCTTTATTTCCACTTTGATGGTAAGAGGAAAAAAATTCATTTATGAGATTTTATTTTTCACAATATGATCCATTTGTGCGTTCTAAGAAGAAGAGTTAAAACATCCCTTAGTCTCTGATTTTAAATAACATTTTTCAACACTTTGACGTTCCTTTTATGGAAGATGAATTTGAGATTCTTTTCTTTTTCTGCAAACATACTTTAAAGCGTATAGGTTATCAAATTGTTAATGATCATATCACTCAACCACATCAATAACGACAGCATCTTGCTTCTCCTTCTATTTATGCTAATGAGTTTGGTTTGAGTCACAGTGTATCTCTGCATATTGACGATGATGTTACATCTTTTAGCCTTCTTCTTTAACTCATAATTCACTCGATGCACGGATTGAATTACTTTATAGAGAATTTACTGCTCATTGAGAGAGTACGAGGGATCAATTGCAAGAGGTAGTTTTCTTGTTTCATGAGATATAAGCACGGATTAATGATTTGAGATCCCGTCTCCCTCCACCATCAACGTATGATTAGAGATGTTTAGGATGATCTTGTTTTAATGATGTACTTATTATGGTTTGCTACTCTGACATTATGACTCTATAACTCTTTAATGATTTATTATCTATATTTATTTCTTCTTTCACATGTATATTTATGTTTATATTATTTTTGTTATATTAATTTAAGTTGATAATTATTTGAAAAATAGATAAAATTTAATATTAATATGAATAAAGAAAACACTTATTTATTGTATATTGTTATTATGTTTTGACGTTTTAATGTATTGATATTAAGTTATAATGATCTTAAAAAAAGAAAGTTCGTCTTTCATTTTTTGTTTCTATTCATGCATTAATATATGTTTGTCATTTATTTATATGCATGCATTAATATATATATATATATATATTGAGAAATGCATGCATGCATTAATATATTAATATAACTTTGCATTGACCATCGTAATTATTTTTAATCATACATTAATATATACAATATTCATGCATGCATATATGTTTATTTAATAAGTGCATGTATTAATATATTAAATTATCGATTTATTCAACAAAAATATTCTTTAGTTTTATGCTTTTTAATTCTATTAATATTTATTATTTTTATAAATAATTAATAATATTATATAACAATTAATAACAAAATTACCTAATTAATAATTTATGTAAATACTGTTTTGTTTTAAATCTTGTAATTATATTACTATATTATATTAATATTAATAGAATATTTCTTTTAATTAATAGAAATTATATTACAATATATTGTTTTAAGTTGAGATTTATTTTTAAAATATGAAAATATTAATATTATTATATATTATTATATTTATTATACCCAAGAATATTTTGAGATGAAGTGCTGCTCTTTAGGTAAACGAGATCTTTATAAGTATTTTCAAATAATGTTGGAGA
>JAOXYD010101029.1:0-11731 GCA_028565735.1 Pinacopodium congolense | reverse complement strand
CCCTAGATTAAGCATCACTGATCCATCAATTAAATCATCAACCACCAAAGCTTAACTGAATAATTTAGGAAAAGTAATCTGTAGCTCTTTTACAATTGATTGGAAAATTTCAAGGCTTTTTAGATTAGTTTTTAGTTATTTATTTTCTTAAATCATAAAGTTGAATGTACTCTAGATAATTGTAATCTGATTTACCTAGTACTTATATCATATAAACTTCCTCGTGGGCTTGATACTCGGAGTCTTAAATATAATCTACTTTATATTCGACCGGTATGCTTACCGAAAAGTTAGTCTCGAATTAATTGTTAAATTGTGCATTGAAAGATAGATTAATTTGAGCTAATATTGTATGTGGCCAACCGCAATCAATTACATATTAACATTGTAAAATGTGTTCTTTCCTAGTAACATCTAAGAGGGTGACATATTGGGTGCTCATTAATTTGAAAACCCATTTTTCAAATAAAAGAATGATATAAATGTATATCTGAATGTTGTAATAAACTTACGCGAGTAAGAGAGACAAAAAACAATTTATAATGAATTGACAATAATATTTACCCAAGTTTAATACAAAAGTAGTATGGTTTGAGATTTTGTCTATCCTTATTTTTTAAGGAGGTCAAGAGAAATTTTTGTACACTTCTTTCTTTATCATTGATTTCTTTTGGTATGCGACTAATTTAAAGGATTCTTGTTATTGAAGAAAGGGTAAAGAAAAAGATAAAAGACAATAAAGTGGTAATTTTACCTTATTGAGAAAAGTTAAATATAAAAAGAAAAGGATGAAAGATCCTAACTAGAAAAAAGAATCTAGAAGTCTATTTATAAAATAGTGTTCTACTTGCCTAAAAAGTTACCTAGATCTTTAAAAGCTTTTGCAAGTTAGAGGAAAGCAATCTTTGATCATCTTAAAAATTTATAGACTTGCCTAAAAGTTAAAAAAAAAAGAAGAAATTTCACCTAAGGCATTAAGAGATGAAAAATTGAAATATTTGACTATTTTCCTAGGAGTTTATAACTTTATTTGGTGTTTTGAATGGGAAAAATAGTTAGAAATTTATATAGGCCTTAAATTATATAAAAATTCCTAGAGAAATATTAGAGGATCTTTAGGAACTCAAATATAGACATTAACATATATATTAATGTTACCACTTTTAGGAATAGGGAATTGATCATCATGCATAAATTGGAGTTGAATATCTCTTATTTAATGACAACTCTCTAGAGACTATGAAAGGAATAAGTTACATTGTAGGTTAGCTACCGACTTCAGACAAGTAGCTTTTTGGTAATAGCCAATATGCTTTTAAACTCTTTGCAATCATTTTTCAACTACAAACCATCTAGTTTTGCCTCTACTCATCGAAAGTTATAGCTAAATTGCATTTTACTACAATTAGCCATAATCTATTGGCTATTTTGCCTTCAATTCCACTGGTAGTTGCTATTAATTATTTATGTCCTTGTTGCCTTGTGTCTTATGTTTATAGCTCTAAAACCTTGTAGTATTGCGTACAAATTTTATTCCTATTAAAATTAATTTTATTTAATTTCCAAAAGGAGGTATTAGACGAGTTGAAATTAATTTAAAATAAAATAAAAATATCTAAAGTGGTATCATGTTGAAATTTTAAAAAAAAAAGTCTAGTGAGGTATCTATAGTTTGAAAATCTAAAATTCCTAGAAAGGTTTCATAAGACTTGAAATTTTAAAAATGAACTGAGATTTTCCTAGTGATAAAAAAAAAACAAACTAAATCACCAGCCGTAGGCTTAAGTGTTGCCTAGGGCTTAAATGAAAATGTGCCTAAAGTTTCTTATGGTCTTGGGTTTTGTAAGTTTTGATCAAAGGCTTTGATCTTGGTTGCTTTTTCAAATCGCCTAAATGAGTTTTAATAAGGTTGTGGACTTTAACTTCAAATTCAGGTTATTTTTTTAGTAATCCTATAGTTAATGTATTGGTTGTATATTTATGACCTATCTAATCAATGACATTATTTATCTTATGTATATTTGTTTAATTAAATATCCAACAAAAAAATCCTTGAGATAATTATACTTTGAAAATGAATTTATGATCAAATATTGCTTGAGTGTTTAGAGAAGTATTCATTGGTATGATTGTAAAGTTAATCTTTTGAATTGATATTATTATGTGTTAATATTACCTAGAATTTATCCTAATCAAGAGTGGCTTAGTTGGTAGTCATTGGATATGAATTGAGCTATATATGGGTAGTTGAGTAATTATTGTAAGATTCATCAAGTTAAAGTAATTAAAAATAATGTTCTATTATTTTTTATTAGAATTGATTTGATAAATCCTTGAAGTGGAATAACACTTTGAAAATAGTTATTAAATTTTATTAAAATAACAAATCATTTTTTGAGAAAAATAATAAATTATTATTGTCAGATAACTAATATGATTGTACATAAATAGAGTGGATGCTAGCACCATACTTTATATGTAATAAAAATTATATGATGAAATTATTAAATTATACGAAAAAAATTATGCATCGAAACCTAATATATGGGTGGTTATGATGCATCACTAGATGCTAATCTTAATCTATAATGTTAATTACCTATTTAGAGAACTATTAAAATTTTGTATAAAATTTATGATTATAATTTATATCACTTTCATCATATTTAGGAACTTAATGAGTCATTTATAAAAAATAAAAGAAATCAAAGTAATTTAATCAAGCTGGACTTGATTGTAAAGTTTGAGAAATTTAAAGGCAAATATATAAAATATTTAACAAATAATGATCAATACTAGATATTGAAATTTATTAGAAGCTAATTGACATTCAGTTAAAACTAATTTTAATTAATTAAAATTATATTTTTATTGAATTAAAAAGATCTAGACCATATTATAAATATGTGTAGGCTTTATAAGAGTTAACACACTTGATAAACCTTTCTTTAAACTACGTATAGAGTTCTTTCAGATTCCTTATGTAGATATTGTTAGGGGTTAGAAACTTTTGTAATTATTTTGATTTTCTCATAGCCATATAAATTCAAAATGAAAATAAAATATATGTAAATCAAAATTTATAATGTTGAACCAAACAAGGTTCTAATAATTGGCTTTGATGATGACAAAACATAATTGTTACTAATGATTTTGTTTTGATGTATTAGAAAGATGGTTTGATGCAAATTATACAATGACATGTTTCTTAGCATAAGGTAGAAGAGGTTTCATGAAGAAAATGAAAAATGAAGCAAGAATTGATAAGAGAATCAATATGAAGATAAATGACAGAAGCTGAAGACATGAAGATCAAGATTGAATAGTTCTTTAGGTGTATATCTTTATCATAAGTTTCCTCAATCTTAATCAATGCTTGAAAAAGGACTTAATTTTGCATGTCATTTGCATATAAGATTTACATAAATATTTTATAGTTAGTTGATTTTGATTTTGAAATTGACATGCTAGGAGTTGATTTATAATGTCACATTAGTATAAAGATCCATAATCAATAGAAATTGTGTGATTTGTTTTAAAAGAAGTCCTTTCGATATGTCCAAGTAATTTGGATTGTTTTGGAGAGTTTGTTTTTAGTATGTTTAGTTTATTTGAGTCAACGTTTTATATGAATAATGATTTTGAGAAAGTTTAGAAACTCATTGAAATGATTTTTTAAACTTTTGAAAGTTTTCAAGTGTTTAAATTTCTATAACCAAGGTATATGTTGCATTTTCGTTTAAGAGAAATTAGCTGGTGTTTAAAACCATTTTAGGAGTGAATTAAAACTTGTTTGGACTATTTTTGAAGTTAAAAAATGTTTTATAAGTGTTTATGAAAGGTGTTAGTATAATTATGAATTGGTTTTGAAAATAAAGTTTCTAAATTAATTTTTTTAAACTAAGACATATCTTTATGTTTAACCTTATTTGATAAGTCTTACTGTCTAAAATCATAGTTGGAATCTTTTGAAACTTAATTGGAATTGCATTTAGTATTAAGAAAGAGTTTGGAAATTTTTGGACTTGTTTTAGTCAATTTTAAAAGTGTTTGGACATGTTTCAATGGTGGACATTAATGTGGGTTGTCATGGGGCCATTATAGTCATGAAATTCGATGTTATAGTCTTATTGAATGATCCATGCAAACTTAAGCTAATGTCCAATGACAAGTTTTCTAGAGTGTGTAACTTTCGATTTTCAATAACTTTTTGACCCGTTAATGACTATTTGTCAAAACCAATGGTTCTATTCACTTTCTAAAACTATAAATAAGTGTTCTAGAGCTTCCATAACAATCTTTATATAATGTTATTGAATATTTGAGCCTATAAAATCTCCAACATCAAAGTTGTAAAGTTTTTTTGTTCTTCATATTTCATCTTGATCTTTCATTATTTAAATCCAATTATGGTGTTTCAAAATAATTTTTTTCTATTTTCACTCATTTATTTCACTTCTAATTGGTTTTTTGTGTTGATTTTGTGCCTTTTGTAAGGTTAGAGATGTTTATATTTAGGTTGGAAGTGAAATATAGCTATATTGATAGCACATGTGTTCCCTTTATTAATATAATTTCTTGGATGCTATAAGTTTGTTTTTATTATTTCAATCCACTTGTTTATGGTCCATTGTAGCTCAAAGAGGGTTGCTATATTGTTTATTCATCTATGAAAATTGTAGAAATTATTTTATTGTTATGCTCTCATTGAAACACTGTTATAGGTGTAATTTTTGTTCTTTTTTGGGGCTTTGAATGTATTGGTTATTAGCTTTGACATAGGTTGCTCTTTGCCATCAAAAGGATTGTTCATAGGTTGTTCTTCACCTTAAGTAAAGAAGACTTGAATTTCTTTTATTATTGAATGTGATTTGGAATTGATTTATGTTATGAATTGTACAAGATGAGCATTAGTGAATACATTGACTATAAGTTGTGCGTTAGTTCCATAAAGAGTCCCTTCTCACTTTCTTTTTTATCAAGCTATTGTGTCAATTGGGTAAGCTTGAATTAAGGTTGAAAGAGTGATTTTTAGGTAACCATTTTGAGAGATAGAATTATTTAATTTTGGTCTTGATTGAAATCTTCACCTATTTGAGTAAGATTGTATTATATTCATCTTAACCAATTATATAAAGAAGATTGTGTTCGTTACTGATAGATTGTCGCAAACTATTAAATAATAAACCTAACCAACCCTTCTAACTATGTAATAGGATATGATAGGGTTGATCCACAGAGAGTTAAGAAGCAATTGTTATCTTTAATGTTACGAAAAGGAAAGTAAAAACCCCTGATTTAATCAAATTAAACCAAGTGGAAATATGACTAAAGAAACAAAAGCAGTAAAACTAAAGAACAAAGTATGCAGAAGGAAATAACAATACTAACAAAGTAAGTAGAAGATATTATTAGGATTCTAAGAAAGACATCTGATCACTGAAACTAAATAACTTATGATATAGCCCAAGATATTAGCTTAAAGACACAAATGAGCTTTTGTTTCCTAAGTTCCTCCTAGACTTGGTAAATCCAAAAAACTCTGGAATAGCTATGCCATAACCTAAAATAAGCTCGCTAAATTTAATGGCATAATAGTGTTAAGCACTAGGGAATAGCTAACCCAAACCACAATCGCATAAGCTTGGATTATGAAACTTTATTGAATTTGCTAATGAAGATTATGTGTCAAAAGCTAAAACCTAGCATTCAAATTAGAAATTATCAATAGGGTGATCAAACTTATAAATAATCCTTAATTCTTGACCTTAATTCAATGTTTCAATTTAATATAAACCTAGAAACATAATATTAATTAAAGCCCAATTATATTCTCATAATTGAAATCTCTTCATCTGTTTAATACCTTATAACCTAAAGAAACTTAGCCACACATTTTAAATATAACAAGAACAAAGTTTGAACTTAACATGAATATAATGAAAATGTAATAAGAAGGCTGGAAAAAAAGTACAGTAATGTATTAATTAATAAAGAAAGGTTTTACACTAATATCCACTTTAATCCAAAACAAAACATAAAACCTAATGTAGATTAGCAAACACAGGAACTACAACCTTTAAAAACAGAGTAGAAACCTCAACTAATTGATCTAGAACATAAAACAAGCAGTATCCTTGCAATAACTAGCTAAAAACCCTAATAAAAAGATGAATAAAATAAGAATGATGTAAGTTGCTTATTTTAGGTATGGAGATGATGAAAATCCCTTTAATTGATCCTTAAACAGGTCTTAATTAGGTTAGATAGTGATTAGATATGAAAAAGTTAACTTTGCCTTTAATTTTTTCGTTTATAGGATGCTAAACGGTAGTTGAATAGACTTAAATGGCCCTTGGATTCAACCACTGTTTAGGATTCTAGAACGGGAACTAAAAGGTGGTTTGCTCTGACTTAATCAATGCCATTTAACTTATGTAAAAACCATCGTTAAGCTCTTTGTCAGTAGCTTTTTGCTCCAATTTTACTCTAATTCTTCCCTAAACTTAGGCTTGTAGCCTAGAATATGTGTCAACACATCTAATTTGTCATTTAGAAAAAATTGAACATAAATTGAGCACTTTTATCTTAAAAATAGGGATGAAACCATATGAATTCACATACCAATAGATAATATAATACATCCTTATCAAATTCCACCACATTTAAACTATTGCTTATACTTATAAGCAATGACTTAAACACTTTACGTAAAACAATCTTGATCCAAAGTTGAAAAATAATTGGATACAATAGAGTTCATTCAATGCCTTTAATCCAATTCACAGTTCTCAACTCCATGTTGATTCAAAAACAATTTTATCATAAGTAAGGCACATAGTTAGTAAGAAAGTAACTTGACACTAGGCCACGTTTTTTTTTCCTAATAGAGAGTTAAATGGCGGGGAAATTAGAGTAAAATGGTGTTGTTAAGCTATAAATCAACCGTCATTTATGTCTCTGGAAAAGAAGCTAAACGATAGTTGTTCTTAAGTTAAATGATGCCGTTTAGTAGCTGTAGCACCTACTGTTTAGGTCTTCTATAGTAGCTCCTTTAGTCCAATTTTGCTCCAAATCTTCTCTAAACATGACATTTTCATTCAGAACATGTGTCAACAAGTCCAAAACAATGACACAATTTGAATAAGTTTTCATTAAAAGTTAGGATGAATCTATATGAAATTATATAATAAAATATAACAAAACACATTCCTATAAAATATCCCCACACTCGAACCATTGTTTGTCCTTAAGTAATAATTTGAACATTATATTAAAAAAAATCTTGATTCAAAGTCTCGAGCTAATTGAGTACAAATAAAATCCAATAAATGCCTTTAATATAGTTTAAAAATCTCAATTCTTTCATGATACAAACTTGGTAAATCATATTCAAAACGCACAAAGTTAGTAAAAAGCAACCCTATGTGCATAATACCAAATGTTTAAACCATTTCATGTAGTGCATCATGTGAATTTTCAACACATAAAAACAAAAAATAGTTTGCATCTTTGGACCATTTTATAGGAAAACATCTAGTCTTTTTACGTGAATTCAAACACCTTGTCATGATGGATTCCATTTACTTAACTAGGATATTCCTTTTAGTTTGTTTGAGATGTCATCTAACTTTTATCTGAAATTGAAGTAATCTGACAATAAATCTAATCTAAGGTCTGAACATGAAAGAACATAAAAAAGTATAAAAAACTACAAATCCTAACAAAATAAGAATAAATGGTGGCTGTCAAGGTGGGAGAGCGAAAACTATCTAATATTTGTTCTAATCTTCTATTTATAGTCCATCATGAAAAAATAGAAACAATTATAAAACCTAAGAAAATAATAAGAAAAGGTGGTTGCCTAAGTGGGAAAGTCAAAACTATCTAATATTTTTTGTAATCTTGTATTTATCGTCTTCTCTAGGGTTTTTGGTGCATTTAGGAAGCGAAATGTTGAGATTGCCCTTCTTTTTTCTTTTCATAGACATTTAACAATGGTTGAATAACCTTCAATGACTCTTTGCTTCAACCACTGTTGAAGGATTTGAGAATCATTCTTTAATGATGGGTGTCACACCTTCAATGGCGGTCTAGGCCAATTATTGTTGATGTCCTAGACAGGTCTTCTCTTACTCATTTTCTCTCCAATTCTTCTCCAAAATTATTCCTTTCAACTTGTATTTGTGTTCCATAGTTAAATCTTCATGTAAACTCAATATAAACATAAAATAAGCGTTTGAACACTAAAATAAGGTTGAAATCACATTGAAAATGATATGAAAATATCATAAAATGCATCCCTATCAATAAGGTGGGGGTGGAGGTAGAGCCATAGACTAGAAGTGTGATTGAAATTGGTGGCACATCGATGAAGGACTGAATCTATACTACTGTAGATCCTGCAACATAAGACACATATAAGTAGGACACCCCAGAAATGGGCAAATATCACATGCCTTAGAATCTTCTTCATCCATCTTAACTTGGTTTATTAAAGATGTAAGATTCACCTTTAATGCTCCAACTTGGAAGCTGTAAGAAAATTAAACTCATAATCAAAATAATGATAGTAGAAAAGATCAGAATTAAAACCGCACTGATAATGAACCATTGCCGTATTAAGTTTTTAAAATCTAAAAAAGTTGTGAAACAAAAAAAAAAAAAGAAACCAGGGGATGAAGATAAATAAAAAGAAATCAACACAAGAAATAGTTAAAACATAAGAGTCAGTTCCTTAGCAATGATGTGAAAATTTTAGTGGAAAGCTCTCACCAATTTGGTACCAATAAATTCCTAAGCCATAATTTCATAAGTTCAGACTATGTAACTTAGGGAATCAAAGCCTTAGTTATTTACAAAATTTGCTAATGATGATTAGTTATAACCTAGCATTCAAAATAGAAATTATGAATAGGGTGATCAAACCTACAAATAATCCTTAATTCTTAATCTCAATTTAAGGTTTCAATTCAGTCTAAACCTAGAAACTCATTATTAATCAAAACGCAATCATATTATCATAATTGAAATCTCTTCATCCCTTTAATACCTTCTAACCCAAAGAAAGTTAGCCATACATATTGAATACAACAAGAACAGAATATGAAATTAGCGTAAATATAATGAAAATGTAATAAGAAGGCTGAAAAAAAGTGCAACAATATATTAATTAATAAAGAAAAGTTTTAAACCAATATCCACTTTAATCAAAACTAAAAAATAAAACCAAATGTAAATAAACAAACATAGAAACTATATCCCTAAAAAATAGAGTAAAGACCTCAAATAATTAATTTAGCACAAAAACAAACAATATCCTTGAACTAAAATGCAAAAACTGGCCAAAAACCACAAAAACAAGATGAAAAAAAAGAAGAAGGATGTAAGCTACCTATTTAGGTATGGAGATGGTCAAATCCCTTCAGTTAATCCTTAAATATCTCTCAATTAGGATAGATAATGTTTGGATATGAAAGGTCAACTTTGCCCTTTTTTTTCCCGATTATAAGATGCTAAACAGTAGTTGAATAAACTTAAGTAACCTTTAGATTCAACCACCATTTAAGATTTTGGAACTGGACCTAAATGAAGGTTTGCTCTGATTTAAATTACGTGTGATTGATAATTGGTTGAATTTGATTATTATTGACATAAAAATAACATTCCACATAGGTTAAATTTTGGTTTAGTGATTGCATTTAGTTGAAATTGAATTAGTTGGCTTAGGCTGTTTAGTTTTAAAGAAAAATCTTTAAACACTCAATTCCCCCCTTTTGGGTTTCATAGGAATTTCAATTAGTATGAAAGCATAGGTCTCAATTTTTCATTAATTTCTAGCGAAACTATGAGTAAACATCCATTATGGCTCATTTTTATGATTCATATAGTTAAGAGGGGTTAGATATTCATACACCACCTTTCTTTAATGGAAATGAATTCTTAAAATGGAAATTTATAATGAAAAATTTTCTTATAGGTCAAGATCTTTATTTTTGGGAATTCATTAAAAATGTCCCTTATGGTTTTTCAAATGATGATAAAGTTGTTTCCTTAAATGAAAGAACCTTTCATATCTTACATAAAGCATTAGATGAGAGCATAATCAATAAAGGATCCATGTATGTTTAAGCCATTGGTATTTAGTGTAGCTTAGAACACATTTATTCAGGTTGAAATTAAGAGGAAGAAGCCAAAGATGAAGTGAAAGAAGTAGAGGAAGCCAAGGAAGAAGAAGAAGTATGAAGCATGTGCTTAATAGCTTTAGTGGATGAGACTCCATCTTCATCGAATGCTTAGAGAGAAAGCAATGAGGTACCATCTTCTTGTAGGTCTTTTCATATTGAAAATGATGATGATGATATGGACAATGATGAAATTTCATATGATGATTTGGTTAAGTATATGAAAATTTCTAGATTGAAAAAGATGAAGCTTGCTTCCAAGTATAAGTTTGTTGTGAAGAATTTGAACAATTTCTTGCTAGAAACTGATAGATTGGTGAATGATAATATATGTGTAAAGAAAGAAATGGATGAATTTAGGTTAGAGATTGAAAAATTGCAAAATGAGATGCAAAATAATAGAATCTAGGAATGTATACACATTATAAATTTATAAGTTGAAAAATGAGATGAATGCGATGGTAGATTTTAGGAGTGTGGTTTTTTTTCCCAATAATCGTGATGGGCATGATTTGATCCATGAAAACGAGGAATTAAGGAAGGAGATTAATGACCTCAACATAATCTTTGTCTAAGTACATAAAGGCAAAAAGAAACTAAATTGCATGTTAGGAGCTCAAAAAGAATCCTACAATAGGCAAGGCTTAGGATTCATTAATAGGAGTGATCCTAAGGAGATTAAACCCTTTTCATAAAAGCAAAGAATCTAGAAGATGAGATTGTACCTGAGCCTTCATTGGAAGACATTGCACCTTCATTAAAATCATATTCTTGGAAAATTAATCATGCATTTATTTATGCATCTAGGAGAAAAGTTAGGAAGGAAGTGCTTGTAGTTAAAAATAAGCACATTTTATTTAGGAAGGCAAGAACTCATAATGATATAGTTTGGACTCTAGTTAGGCAAAGAGGTCTAATACATCCCCATACATTTCATAGGGATTTTTATAACTCTAGGAGTATTCCATATTGATATCATAGGAGGAATTTTCAATAAGAGAAGAATATGCCTAATATTAAGCCATATAGGAGGAAAATTTTGCCTACTCACACATAAGCACTAAAATGCTTTCCCATGCATTTAGAAACATCTCTTATTCTAGTTCTAGCCCAAGGAACAACTTTCATTCATATTCTAAACATAATATTCATCAAGGAAGAGCATTTAAGAATGTTAGACCTATAAATGCATTTAGGTCTCATATAAGGCATAATGATGTGATGCATTTCCAGATCCCCCATATGCATAAGATTAATCTTAAAAGAAGTCATTTTGATAGGAGAAGTTCATTTAGGCACAAATATCATAAGTTTCATGACCATATCCGTGATGTTCCATATATTTTTTATTTTTATGGTAAGTTTAGACACTTATAAATTTTTTGTTGTATTAAACATAAGATGTTTAGGAAACCCTTAAAAATGGGTAGAGAAAATTTTTAAGGCTAACCTAAATGGACCCAAGCTTATGTGGGTTCCTAGATTCCATTACGTTCTTCATTTTATATGTAACGCCCCAATACCCCCTAGGAGGAATACCGAAACAC
>JAOXYD010101018.1:0-11731 GCA_028565735.1 Pinacopodium congolense | reverse complement strand
TTTGTACACCAGAATAATTTCAATTCAATGATACTTATAAACCAATCTCACACCACAATATAGAGACTTGTACAACGAACTTACCATTAAGACAATGATGTATCCTCCCATACAGGAGACAAACCTCTTTCATAAAGAACTTAATGAAATCTTCTCGCATGCATGTAAATGTGATTCAATACGAAATGGACTCAAGCTATGTTCTCATAGTTATAAACTTCAATCAAACTTTTTAATATATTAGTATTTATCTCATATGATAAACTAGGGCATAAGAAAACTTCCAATATATACAATAAGAAATTTCTTTAAAAATCCCCCTCATAATCTGCATCTCATAGTTTTTAAAGAATAAGTTTTCCTTTAATCTTGTTCTCTTTGATGTCATATTCATTACGAAGTAAATTAAATTTAAATTTTAATTGTTTCTTTAGTAAGCATCGAGAATCATTTGGCACCCCTAAAATCCATCCAACACCATCACTCCATATCTCCTTATATAACCAATCTCTGATAGTTAAAGATAGTTTGTTCAGGAACATAACTAATAAGACAAATCTATACATATGCTGAACTGCTGAATTTTTAGCATCTAACCAAATCCCATACCAATTAAATCTACTAGTTGTTAAGCACGCGAACCATGTCATATACTTTACTTCCATAGAATTGCATTTGACAACCTAACAAAAGTTAAATGTACGTAAAATTCGGACAAATAATGACATTATATAGTTAATTTGGTGATCAAATATACATTTTTAAATATTAATCTTTTTACGATATTGACTAGCATGGCCACTACTGATTGCCTCCGTATCTTTGGCCTCTTGAGAACCTTACTTCCTTTACTAAGCTTGTAAACATTATCACAAGTTATTACATAGAATCAATGTTAGTAATGAGTCTAATCATTACGTGAATTACATAAGAAAATGCAATAGAAAATTTATGTTAGACGAACCCCTATGTCCTTATGCAATACCACTTCACTAACCTGTGTAACTCCTCATTTATTCTTGTAACAAGCATGTCCTTTACTCCTGTCAAAAGTATCTTTTGCCAATTGATAACCTGTTTCCTTTGTCTTTCTTGTAAATATTATCGTAGTTTATAACATACAACCATTGTTAACACCTAGTACATTTTGTACTTGGATTCAATACATCTAGCCTACAAACATTATCTCAGTTTATAATATAAACTATTGTTAACACCTAATACATTCTATATATGGATTTAATATATTAGGGTAAAAAAAAATTTTAACTGCAACAACAGGTACGTCATAATGAAAATCTACAATCCTAGGCAAAACTATACTCGTTTGCCTCATTATAAGGTTCATGAAAATCATCTAATACAATGGCTATTTTGTTAACATACGAACATCTATAAAGAAAATTTCAACATATCTTACTATATAACTATATGGAACATTTATCCACTTGCTACTAAAGAAAACAATATAAAAACTATATACATTTCACTTTAGTGCCATCTCACCATAATTCAAGTTCATATGAGTTGTGTCGATTTTAGTGGATTCGTAATAAAACTTTTGTAACTTCACATATTAGACAATTTTTTTCAAATATGCGTGGAAAATTAGTTCAAAAAAAGAGTCCAATTCCAAGGATTCGTACAATATAAGATGTTAATTGAAGTTACAAACCCCAGTAATAAAGATATTAAATCCTCATTACATTCAAATTACAAACAGTCAACATGCATATCATCTTTCACTACAGAAACTCTTAACGTTTAAGTAATGGTGGAATGAAAAATGCAATATGAAGTTTCCCATAAACTCATCCATAAACATGATTTTTAAAGACAAAATATTATAAGATGAAATGATAACATTAATTAAAAAATGCAAATAAAACCTATGCACGTTACCTTTTTGACAGGTGACATCTTAAAAACCCCAAGCCAAAATTGTCTTTTTTTAGGCGACAAAGTATTAATAGTTAAATGGATTAACACTGCTTAAGTACTTCACTAAAAATGCTTTGCATGAATAAATAGTCTCAACATGCACGATTCCCATCATATAATGAGTGGCTTCCTGGAAAAGTTTCAATACATGTAAGAAATTATACTATCATCTATCGACATTTATACTACTCCAAATTAATTATTGTATAGTACCATAGGGTTAACCTACTAATATGTTATAACAAGATGCCTGTACATGTCCTTAAACATGGTCGTACATATAATTTCACTTTCTATAGATTAGATAATCATATGTAACTTGCTATCTTCTAAAGCAAATAATATACAAAATGTAATGTGCTATCATTTCTTCTTCTATAAAGCTAAAATATAGCAATTGTTCGTCAATATCATGATCATTTAAATGGGTATGTGGTAACTACTCGCATTAATCTTCAAAATTGTCATCTATAAAGTGCATCGTATTCAAGAATATAAGGATTGATTTTCGATTAGGAGCATATCATTCTAAATCACCTTAGATCATTGCATCCATAATTAACATAATGAGCATCCTTGTATGCTACAACAGTGGGAGCATAATGGATCATAAGACCAATGTACTATATTCTAGTTTTTATTGAAAACTAATACATTTATACATGTCACAGTCTTAGTTTATCAAAATTTCACATTCGACCATTTTGCAATCTCTAGGTACTCCTTCCCAACTTATATACTCCTTCCTAACTTATATAGCACTTCACATCCTAATTTGTTAATATAATGAGTGCATTTAATATGAAATATCTACACATTTGTTACAAATATATATCAGTTTTAGAACCTCGATTTCATATACTATTTATACATCATGGTTCATACATCATTGTCTTGTCCAACAATGTTATGGGAAGAAATCACATTAAACACATTGTAAAACTAACCTTTCCTATTACTGACACACTATTATATCAATATTATGATTGATATTATGAGTTTCCATTTATGCATTCCACAATATCATAGAAGTACTTTAATAAGTATGATTCTTTTATAAGAATCTTTGCTCGTAGTCTCTATGCTGATGACAATTCCCCATCATTATCTCCCATTACGATAAGGTCAAGCACAAAGATTCCTATTCTATTGTGTAACTTTATGTCCAATTCCACAAGATCTCATGACTTATCTAAATTCACCAACATCAACTTTTCACATGATTGTGTGCTATATATGTTCTTTATTCTGTTATATTTACAGATTATTTTAGAATGCTAGTTTTAATAACCTTATTTCAAACTATACGAGGAACAAAATCCCAACACCATATTGGATGAAAGTCAATTCTAACAAAGATGCTTATAGTATAAGGATTCCAACGATGTTCATCTTTGTCACCTATGCACAAGTGTTTACATAGTCAATACCATACAACTAAGTATGGCCTCTAAACACCATTAAGACTTTATATCTCTCTTATGCACATCACCTTCCCCCTCCCATTATTTCATTAATCCTATCAACTTACACATGCTAATAACATTCCCTTTAACTTAACAAATAATTGTTAAGTTATTTTTTTTCTTCAATGCATTTGTATCTACTTTTATATCACTGTCCCTATTCATTTCTTACAAAAAGTACATCAACATATTCATAAGAGTGAATAGTAAGACAAAAAAAACTGAGAATGACAATGTTTTCCATACAATTGTTTCATTGTTGGGACACATTACACTTCTATTCTAAATGTGACAATCCTTATATTCGTATTACTTTTATGTATTAAGTTGGTCAACTAGATGAATACATTCAACTTAGTATCCTTCTATAAAAGTTGACTATATGTTCAGGGGCATATAATATGGACGAACCAAACCATGAGAGGTGCCAAAGTATTCGCTTCCTTCATTTTATTTAAGAGAATCTTGAAGATTTAGCAGTTGGTAAGTACCTAAGCTGACATCAATATTAATAACATTTTATATATTAACAATCAACATGTTCACATAAAATTAAGTTGTACCCTTAATCTACACATTCCATCCATTTCAATTTGCACTTTCTTAATATTTGAAATCTAGGTAATTCAACATCAATTCCAATAATTATAACCTAATTTCTTTATTCCCCTACCTGATAACCTTTTCCACTATGAAATATTTATGTTAAACTGCATCATGAAATTATAATGATAACATTTGCTATTTGTCCTAAATTCTTATACATTTTATATTCATTACACATAAAAAATTATTTAAAATTAGAAAATTTACACTTCTATACTTACTTTAACTTTAAGGTTCAAATGTGATTGATTCTCATTACCAAAAAACCATCATAATGTAAAACGAATAACCTTGTATATATAGGTTTCATACAAATATTTCGGATCTGCTTCGCTACTGAACTAATAGACTACACTATAAAACCAACCTAGTTTCTAGTTTCAAGTTTTAAATTATAATTTAACCATTCAACTCATTTTTTCAATACCTCATTTTGGTTAGATTATATTTTGGTTGTAAATTTCTCTTAACAAATGGAATATAAGGAAGTTGTTAAGGATAACATACAACGACATGACCTATGTAGACTTTAACTACTACATCTTTATTTAAGACATCATAATGAATAATGTTATCTGATAAGGCTAATGGTGTCGCTACGTATTTTTGTCCTAATTATACAATACATTTGTGACATAACACTAACCTCCTGGTAGACACACGTCGTCTAGCTAGAAATTTAAACTAATTCAAAAGTTAGGCCTCTTTTTATCAAAAACCATGCAATATAGATGACACAAGCACTCTTTGAGCTACCATTTCACAGTTTATGTGACGTTCAGCATTCCGCCTAATGTTATTCATTTGTTCCATCTTGGGTTTTTTCCTTCAATTGTTGAATGTAGGGTAAGTTTAATTCGTCCGTCATTAACCTTATATGCCTCTACAGAGGTAACTTATGTAGTTTTTTTCCTTTCTTAAAGGATGCTTTAACTTCACTTTCTTATAAGCATTGCTTTATTCCTCAATATTGTGATGTTTGGGGGACAAAAGAAGACTACTCCAAGACATGGAGGCTATTCTAATGATAGGTCTACATGACTATAAAAATATATATTTCAATGTTCAATTTATAATTATTATTCACTTATATTGAACATGTCTACTGATGAAGGAGATAAAGACGATGCAATGGCTCAACTGGGATTGATTTTTACTAGTTATGTTCAAATGTTGGTGGATAAAAATGAATCCAAGCATCTAAAGGGGCAATGTTTTTGATAGGGATGTATTTTACGGTGTTTTCATATAATTTTCAAAATCATTTCTTCCCTATTTTTGTGTTTGAATGTCTAATTTGTGTTTCTTTTGAGTTTATGTGCAAATTTGACTTTAGGACACAAATACAAAGTGAAAAGAACAAGTTTAGAAGTGATTTGCAACAAAATTGGAATTAGAAGAGGTGTGGAATCAATTTGAGGACTTAGAGCATCATGTTATGAGGTTCCACACCAAATTTCAAGGTTATATGACAAGCCATAAATAGTGGAAAAATAAAAGAACAAGAGAAACTCGGTTGAACATAAGATTTAGTGCAGGTGAATTATGTGATGCACTTTTAGAACTTAAATCGTTCTGAAATTTTATAAGATGCAAGAACATCATGTGAAGAATCTAATTTCATAACTATTGGAGGTGTATAGAAGTAATTAGAGTAGAAGAGACGAAAAGGGGTAGAAGTTATCAATTTATAGGACTTAAACATAATTTGTGAAACAACATCATTTTTGTGATTTTTAAGGGAAAACTTAACCAAATCACTCATAAAACGTCCCAAACCCTACAGAGGACCTATAAAAGGGGAAAAAAATAGAGCAAATTCATCACTTTTGGCTCTCATTTAGGTAGCCTTTCATCTTCCTTGTATTTTCTTTAGGATTTTGTGTTTTTGTGTTGTTCTTTTCATCTCTTTTCATATTTGAACCTTAGATCAAAGAATTTAAGTGTTGAATCTTGATTTTCTTTATGTTTGTAATGTTGTCTTTCTATTTTTGTTCAATATATTTGTTATTTCATTTGAGTTTTGTTAACTATATGTGAAATGCTTGGTTTTCATTAATATAATGTTGTTTCTTTAATTTTCCAGCCTTGTTTCTCTTATTTTCTTTATGATTTCTACATTTCTTTTCTATTTTTCTTTATAATTTTATTCCTTTATGACTCCACACATCTTGGAAGCTTTCCCCACTAAGGAGGGACGACACCAACATTTCTTAGGCCGTTTCTTAGTTTCATTTTGTTTCTTTCACGGTTCCTTCATTTTGTTCACATGTTTCATTTGCTTTAGTTGTTTATATTATTTTCAATTGCTTTATGTTTATGTCCAAATGCTTTCAATTTCAGTTCGTTAGGTTAATACTTTCTAATGTTATAGCATTTGGTTTCATATTATTAATTTTGTCTTTATCAAATACTAAGTTGAATGAAGTTTGATTTCATGTGTTTACATATATTTTTGGTGTCTTTAATTAATATATGTTTGGTATTTAGAAATTTATGCTTGTTCTTAGGTTATTAATCATAAAATATCTTTGTTTACTCAATGTTTAGTTGCTGCAATTTTTGTTTAGAAAGTTAGTTTAAGTTTAGTCTAATTAATTTTTAGTTAATGAATAATAGCTTAGTTAATTTGAGTTTGTGTTATATTAGATGTTGATTTGTGTTCTTCTTTTGGTGTTTTTAATTTTTTTGCCTTATTTTCTTTTATTTAATTATGGTTTGTATTCATTTAATTTTTGTTTCACTTAATTTAATTATGTTTAGCTAGTGTCTTATAGGCTTGAAGGAATAAGAAGGATTAAGGATGATTAATTATGAGAATGTGATTTAATTTATAATGATTTGGTGTTTTTAAGCTTAGGTTGGTTTGGAACTTCAATTAAATGGCATGAATTAGGTATTATCTTTAGGATTAATCATCCTTTAGGTAATTTCCTAATTTAAATGCTAGGATTGAGCATGTAATACGTAATTGTCCTTAGCGATTTCTGAAAATAGCAATAGGTTAGTTAGTTTTACTAGGATACTTAACCAACTAGTCTAGGATTTTATACCTTTAAGTTACGCTTTTCAAACTTTCGAGTTAGTGGCCTAAGTTAATCATTCTTTAGTACTTAAGGCATTTTGACTATTAAATCTAGAGAGCTTGTTCTAGGTTATAATGAAGATATGGGTATTTTTAAACCTTGTTAGATTTACCAAAGTTAATGGAACTGAGGGTTTGAGAGCTTGTTCAAACCTATAGGCTAACACCATAGATAAAGCACCTTTTTATCTAAATTCAAAGATCAATAATTATCCTAAAATCTTGACAATATCTTCGACCCATTTCTTTGTCATTTTTTATTGTGTTTTGCTCTGTATTGTCCTTTTTATTATTTTTCTTTGCATATTAGTGATGTTAGTTATCTTTAAGTCTACCGATTTTATTTTTGTTTTTCTTTATAACATTAGAAATAGTAGTACACCCTAACTCAATGGGATCAACCCTGACTTGCCCTAACAACAAAGTTAGGTTAATTTAGGTAATTTATGATTTGGTAGCTTACGATGAGCTCCACCACTTAGCTTTCTTATAAGTTTGAAGATATTTAATGGATTCATAAATTGTAATTGTGATAATTGAATTGGTCTTTAATAGGCATTGTGATTTATGTTAGGATTGAATTGGAATTCGGAATTAATGCCATGAATTAGGAATTAATTTATAGGATTGGCCATCCTAGGTGTAATTTTTAGTTAAATTGCTAGGATTTAGCTTTTGATTCGTAATTGTCATTAGTGAAATCCATAAGTAGTGATGACTTAACTGGTTTTGTGAGTAAACTTAACCAATTAGTCTAGGATTTCAATTCTCTAAGTTACATAGTTTAATCTTGTATGATTATGGATTAAGTTAGTCATTCCCTAATGTGTTGATGTTGCTTCATTACTAAATCTAGAGAGCTTGTTCTAGATTGTCGCATAGTTAGGGATATTTTCATAGCTTGTTAGATTTATCTAAAAAAAGAGGAACTCGTGGCACAAGAGCTTGTTTATATTATAAGCTATCATCTTAGGCATATCACAATCTTTATATTTTTTATAATTAATTGTAATTCATAATTTGGATATTATCTTCTACTAAACTTTTAGTATTTGTTATTTGTTTCTTGTTTTGTTGCGCTATTGTTTGATTTTCTCATTAGTTGTCATTTCTTCTCATTGAGGGATTTGTTTTTATTTTCTTTCTCTTTTACACAACAATAGGAATAGCTTATAAACACAACTAATTGTCTATGGGATCGACCCTAACTTGCCTCATTACATAGTTAAGGGATTAGGTTAGGCCTTTTATTATTTAGTAATCTACGATAGACTCACTAGTTTCAAATGAAAGGTGAATTATCAAACAATGTAAGAACGAAGTTTCCCATAGTTTAATTACTGAAAATGATTTTATGTAAGTTCAGGGAGATGTAAGTTCAAGGGGATGTAAGTTCATCACGAAATGCAAGGAAGACGTAACTTCAAGGGGAGATCATAATAAGAGTACATGTTTTGGGGTAAACACCACATCGACATCAACTGTCTCCTCCCATTCTTAGGTTTCTGATATGGATGAGTTTTTCTATGTTTTTCTATGTTAAATCATTTAAATTTATCCCTATTTTATGTTTAAAAGTGCTTAATTGATATTATATTTTACTTAATGAACATGTTAACCCCTTTTGGAAGAATTGGAGTAAAAATACAAAGGTTATTTCAATATTAGAAAAAAAAACAATATAAGAAGCAAATATTAAAGGAGAGTGGACGACAACTTCAAAATGAAGATCAAATGGCTTTTAAAAGTCTTGCCAAAAACACAGCAACATTAAACATTTAAAGGAGAAGAGACAAAGTAATAAAGTGCAACATTTTTACAAGGAGAAAATGAGAAGCTTTCCAGGAAAAGTGAAGCTCTCCTTGGTGGGCAAAATAGTAGCATTTTAGGTTTAATGTGAGAAGAGTGCATCGTTTTGCACTTGAGGAGAGAACGAACTTTCATGGATTAAAAAGCAGGCATCCTTAAGAGGAATTTGGGGAGGAGGAGGGGGGGGGGAGAGAACAAAACATAAAAAGGGAGGCTTGGAAAAAGGAGAGTAGGTAGCTTTGTTCTTGTTTGAACTCTTGGAAATCAAGTATTCACAAAGATAGGAGATGGAAACAACAAAACTCAAGAAGGAAGAAAACAAAAACATTGAAAAGCTTGGTTAAGTCAAGAATTGTGCATGTTTTTTTGTCTTGTTTTCAACATTTAAGAATGAAAACTTTAAAGCTTTTGTAAGGAGAGTTGACAACTTCATCTTTGGTTGGTAAAGGAGTGGGCGGCTTGGAGTAAAAAATATCAAGATGCAAGTGGAGTGCAGTAACATGTTCCTTAGCTTTTGGATTTAATTTGAATTAATGAACTATTCATTGATTTTAACTTGGTCAACTCGTTAGTTAGCTTCCTCTTTTATTTTCTCTTGTTTTGTTTACTCCATGTTTGAATGCATTAATATTTAGTCCATTTGTTTAAAGCTTCCTAGCTGAAGGAATTTCCCTTTACCTTAGCAGATGCAGCTAATGAGCGGTTATTTGACTTACTCGTCAACTCAGTCAATAAATGAGAGTAAATGTAGTAGGTGTTTCTAGAGAAGTACTTCCTTTCCTCAAAAGACACTAACATTAGGAAGAAGAACTGTGGTTTTTGACAAGACAAAGGGTAGTCTTTACGTAAGTATTGGGAGCACTTTAATAAGATCTATAACAACTATCCAAACCATCAGATAAGTGAGTAATTATTGATTCAATATTTTTATGAGGGTTCGTTTCCTTTGGACAGGAATATGATCGATACAGCAAGCAGTGGAGCTTTGGTTGATAGGACCTTAGAGGATGTGAAGAACTTGATAGCAACAATGGCGAACAACTCTTAGTATAGGGGGAACCGCAGCAATGCCTTGTCCTTAACAAAACAAGTGAAAGAAGTTACCATTTCCAAGCTTAAGAAAAAAATTTCCAATTTAACATCTTTAGTCCAGTAAGCAGTGATAAGCAAGGGACCTATCAAGGTATGTGGTATTTATACGTTAGCTGATCACCCTACAGATGCTTTTCCTTCTTTATAGGATGAATAAAAAGTTAATATAGTTGGTGGGTTATGAGGATAATCGTGGAGGTACGATCCTTTCAGTCTGACCTATAATCCGGGGTAGAAGGATCATCCTAATTTTCGATATGGAAACTCATAATAAGGAAGTAGCTCCAATATATGCCCACCCATTTATCAACAGCAATGGCAATGATTTCACGCACCACTAGGTTTCCATCAGCACCAACCACAGTTCCAACCAAGGCCATCTCCTCTGCCGCTACCATAACCATCTAAAGGTATGTCTTTAGAAGAAATTGTTAAGAGCTTAGCTACTAACACTCTTCAATTTCATTAGGAAGCTAGGAGTAATTTGAAGAATTTTAAAAACTAGATGAGTTAGATGGCTAATACAATAGGCAAGCTAAAGGCTTAGAGCTCAACAAGGTTACCTAGTCAACCTGAATGGAACTCAGGAGAAGACGCTTATGCCATTACCTTGAGGAGTGATAAGGAGGTACAAGGGTTAAGAAAGGGGAAGGAGAAAGAAGAAGAGGAAGAAGCCAAGCTAACAAAGAAGAAGGAGGACCACCTCCTCAGGTAAGTACTTTACACCCTATTGTTACTAGTTCACCTTATGTTTCATTTCCTAGCAGGTTAGCAAAGAACAAGCAATAGGAGAAGGAAAAAGAAATAGTAAAGATTTGTAAGGTGCAAGTGAATACACCTCTTCTAGAAACCATCAAGTAAATTTTGCAATATGATAAGTTCTTGAAGGAGTTATATACTAACAAGTAGAAACTTAAGGGTGATAAAGTCAGTATAGGGAGAAATGTATCAATAGTTCTAAAGCGATACCTACCCCCTAAGTGCAAGGATCCAAGTATTCTAACCATCCGTTGTATGATTGGTATCATAAGTTTTGAAAAATGCATGTTAGATTTATGAGCTTTAGTGGATATCTTGCCATTATATGTTTTTATTACTCTTAAGTTAGGTTTTTCAAAAACTACTCATGTTATACTTTGTTAAGTGATAGGGGTCAAATTGATCTGATTTTTATAGTTAATTTTTTGAATTATGACCCCTAATTCAGTGTTTAATTGTTTCGTTGATGCCTTATAATGTTTGATTTGCAGAATGGAGCTTAATGATGAAGATTTGAGTAAAAACATCAAGAAATACACTTTGTGCTGACCATAAATGGCCCCCAGTGAGGGTGCCGTTATTGAAGAACAGGGGGTCATTCTTACTGTCCAGAAGTTGGGTTATAATAGCACCTTGAGAGGGTGCCGTTGTGCTGGTGGCAGGGTGCCTTTGTTTTAGAAGTCAACAATTTTAGCTTGGTGTCTTGCAGATTTCAACCTTGGCGTGATATCAATTAATTCCCTTGTTTTCTGGCATATGAGGGGAGGCTTCTAGAGTCTGCATAGAGACAAAAACAACAGATAACATCGATCAATTAGCTAGAATTCAGATCAGATTAGAGTGAGAAGCTTCAGCTTCTCTCTATATTTACTTCTTTGAACACTTAGGCTTTAAATACTTAGATTTCGAGTTTCTGATTGTATTTTTGAGTTCTGTAAATTGGAGATTGCAGCTAAGACTCATATATGAGTTT
>JAOXYD010101007.1:0-11731 GCA_028565735.1 Pinacopodium congolense | reverse complement strand
GAATTAACTAAGAGGAAAAAGAAATTGCATGATAAGCATATTGAAACCTTAAAATTGCTTGATGGTTATAAATTAGAAAATGAAACACATAGAAAAATAGTAGAATTAAAGGATGTTGAGATACAATAATTGATAGAAGAAGTTAAAGAAACATTTAAAATCAAACTGTGATGATCATAGTTTGGTGAATAAAAATACATATCTTAGATTAGAGATAAATATCCTTAAGGATTCACTTGCTAAATTTACGAAAGGGAGTGACAAATTAGAAATCATGTTGAATAGTCAAAAGGTCGTAAATAATAGATATGGTTTAGGTTATGTGATCGATAATGGACCTTCCTCCAGTATGGCTTAATTTGTCAAAGGTAAGAACTTAAAGGAAGAATAACCTAGGCCATCCATTAAAAATATTTCTAGGCCTTCACCATCTAGCTCCCATCATAAAAAGAATCATCATGCATTTTTGTATACATCAAAACCATCAAATAGAAAGAATGTTCATGTGCCTAAAAATATACATAATTTCTTTATAAATGCAAATCATCAAAATTATGCATATAAGCCTTTTACTTGATACATTCCTCATAATCATATATTTGCATCTAGAAATGTTTACCATGGTCATCATATACCTTTAAATATGTCTCATGTATATTCTAGACAAGATTTTCATCAAAGAAGAATATTTACATCTAAATATGCATATATGAACAATTTAAGACCTCATTATCATACATTTAGAATTTTCAATGGATCTAGACCAAGGTATGGTCATAGGAATGCATATACACCATTAACTTGTCATTATTATAGTCGTTTTGGACATGTTCAACAATTCTGTTATGATCATTTAAATGTAAATATTTTATCGAATGGATGAGAAAGATATAGAACTAACCATCAAGAACCCAAAATGATATGGGTATCAAAAGTTCGTTAAATTTATTTTATAGGTATTAAAAGATATCTCCAAGAGCATAAAAGAAAAATAAACCGCCAACATTGTTGAACCAAGAATTAAAGACTACAAGAGGTTGGTGATAGATTATTAAAAGGGAGGTACACCTTAAACTTATATTTATCTTTTGATTAAGCCTTATATTGATGACTTGATTAATTACAATTCTGACCTAAAAAATCAAATAATTGAATCTACCTGAAGGTTTGTATTACTCGGTATTTTGTGACTTAGATAGAATAATACAATTCTTGAAAATGTATTTGTTTAATCGTTTGTAGAATTTTGTTTGCATACCATCAGTTGATCGATAGGGTGAGTTCGGCTGACTGAATGTATTTTGCAGGTCTATAGGTTGACTGATATGAGTTGATCGGTTGATCGAATGTTGTGTGCAAGGACATCAGTCGACTGATATCTGTGGTTCAGTCGACCAAACGATCGAAATTTTAAAACCTTAACTCCTGTCTCCTATGTTGTTTACGTACCATTTTATTTAGATAAATGTCATTTATTTTTTGTACTTAATTGAATTTAAAACATGATTGTAACTCTTAAGTCTCTTGCTAAAAAGTCTTTTAAATGAAATTTAAATATGCTTAAATTTTTTTTTATAATTATGTGTCTTGATAAGTATTCTAAGTAATTACTTTAAGGGTTTCCCAAATGTTTGGATACTTTATGAATTATATAACCATTTTTTGCATTTATAGGAATATTAAAAAGTATGATTTGACCATATTTTCAATAATCAAAGTTTTTGACTTTTTAATTCCTCTTACGTATTCTAGACCTTTGCACTTTCTTATTTTAAAGAAAAATTGTCTTTATTGAGGGGGAGCTTAGAAGTTTTTCTAAAATTCTTTAGTAAATTACCTCTATACATTAGTTTAAGAAAAGAGTTTTGAAAGGACATTAATTTATTCAAAATTGTTTGAAAAGTCATAATGCCTTGATAAAAAAGGTTTCAAGATTCATTAAAATTTTAAATTTTGACTTGATGACTTTTATGATAAGATATCCTATAATAAGTTTACAATAATTCATATATTAAAGGGGAAATTGGAACTTTATTGCATAATTGAGTTTATATCTTTCACGAGTTTTTTTTTAAGTCAAGCATTAATGAATTTATGGTTAAATGATGATAAAATCCTTCTAATGCATATTACTTGTTGCATTGAAAGTTTGATTCCTTGAAAAAATGAGATTGCATGGATCTGGGGGGAGTCATTAATAGATTTTTTTAGTTCTTGACATATTTTCTAACAATGTTGTCAAGTATGAAGTGATTTAATTGATATCTTAAACTTATTTCCATCTTGATGTCACTATTGATTTTTTGGAGTATCAATTTTAGAAATAGAAAGTGTTGTCCTTTTTAGTACTTGTTGATAATGCATTTCATCCTTTGTTTATTTTGGGTGATATTAACATTTTTTGTGGAATTGATCGGTATCATTCATTGACTTGCATTATCTTTATTATAATTCTTATTAACATGTCATTTTTCAACAACTTATAATGTTTGTAAACAAGTGGGATCTTATCTTGAAAATTTTTTTAACGATAAGAAAAATTGGTATCAAGTTTTATTTTCCAACAATTGGCATCAAGTTTTGTTCTTTAGCATTTGATATCATGTTTTTTAACAATTGGTATAACATGTCTCCTCTTCAGTCTAATGGGATTTAAGTTTGTGATTTTTCAATTTAATCATTTTTTTCAATAACAATTGGTATCACCTTTTAACAACATTTGGTATCTATGTTGATTACTATTTGAATGTAGAACTTTTCAATAAGATTTGGTTATCTTTATCCCTCTTTTGAATATGTATATTATTTGAAGGATTTCATGGTATATGTTATTAAGGGCAACATTGTTTTGAAATATATGTTTAGAAGAAGATTAGTGTATCCTATGTGTATGCATCATACTTATTCGCATCAAACTTTCATAAAAAGGGAGAGAATGGTAGATGTTATATGTATTGGTTGTATTACACCTTTTTGTAATTGGTTATATAGTTTTTTATGAATACAAAAAGGGGGAGAATGATAGAAATTATATTAGAAAGGAGTCACAAGTTTTGTGATGCTTGCATGTTTGAGTGGTTTTATCATCATCAAAAAAGGGGAGATTGTTGAACCAAGGGTTGGTTCCACCTTTATTTTGGTGATAACAAAGTGTTTTTACTAATATGTTTGCAGAGTTTGCTCTGTTTTGAGTGTATATGATGAATAAGTAATTAAGTTAGTGATTCAGTGAGATTTGTATGACTTATGTAAGTTATGGAATAATGTTTTAGATAAAGTTTATGTAAATTGAAGTTGTATGAATTGATTAAATATGTAGCTAAAGTGAATGAAATTGTTCAGAATATTGTGTTAAGGAAATTTGGTAAACTAGATGAATTGATTCTATTAAGTTTGTATAATTGTGTAAAATGTGTCAAGATTTAATTAGTATTGTTTTATGTGTGTTGAAATATGTTTAATTGGGTTAACAAATAAATGAAATTGGTTTTGCATGGGCTGATTAATGTTTCTATAAAGTTTTAAAGTTAGATTGTTGAACAAGCTCAGTTGATTTCTAAAATCTGTACAATTGACTTTGGAAAGGACATAAGTATACTTCTAGAGCTCAAAATACTATGAAATTTTATAGGCTGATATAAAAATGTGTGAACAAGCTACCCACCCAATTTTATGTCAATTGGATGAAGAATAAAGAAGATATGATTAAAACATAGAGTGGTGCTGCAAGTTGTCATCATAGGCATCGGTCGACCAAATGAGGTATACAAGGACATCGGTCGATCGAATGAAGTGAAGCTCGACCAAATCAAGTAATAAGTCAAGCAAATGACCATCGGTCGACCGAATGATCATCGTTTGATTAAATAAGGTCATTCGGTCGACCGAACATGATGAATACGCAACAGTAACTCTGCAACGAGCAGTTTGTGTAACGAACATATTATTTAATGAATATGAATGTTGGACAATGGCTAATTGAGCTTATGAAGAGTATAACTAGGTGTGTTGAGTATTTCTTATGTATGAAAGAAGCATAGAAAGAATTTATACATTATTGTTGAGTGCTCTTGAGTGTATATAAGCTATTGGTGAAGTTGTGTTTAGATATTTTTGTGGGGTTAATATTGAGCCTTAAAAAAGAAGAGTGTGAGGTTCTCCTTTAGCCCTAGAAAAGGGAGTGTTGTTAGATTATTCCTAAGCCTTAGAAAAGGGAGAGTGAAAGGTTATTCTTGAGTCTGTAAAAAGGATTGTACTGTGTATTCTTGTTAAAGTGCAATAAGAACAAAATCTCAATAGTAGTGTTGGGGACTGGATGTAGGGCAAGTGGATTGTGCCGAACCAGAATAAATATTTTATGTCTTTTCTTCACTCTCTCTTTTATTTTTATACATTTAATTTAATTATTTAATTTATTGTTTTTATTTAATTTGTAGAATTAAATTATTGCTCAGCTTCCGCATTTAATTGAAATTGATAAAAAGAATTTTTTAATAAACATAATTCACCCCCTCTTAGATGCCATATAGGGCCAACAAAAAGGATGCAAAAGTTCCTCCTAATTTAGTTTAAAACATACAAACAACACTTAAAATTCCTAAAAACAACCTAGAAACATAGTCTGAAATGCACTTATCACATATTAAGCAAATTATACAAGCAAACCAATCAACATATACTTGCAAACATCATATGCAAACATACCAAACAAAACAAAGAATGTGCTACCCCTTTATAATATCACATCTATCATTCTCTCCTTTTTGTAATCATCAAAAAGTATACATCCAATTATAAAAAAGTACAACACTCAAATACCAATACAAATCAAATAACATATAAAAATCATACTACTATAATATTAATATCTAAACATGAATCATACAAAAGATATACACACGTCTTCTCCCTTTATACTAACCATACATCTCAAATCAATTTTCAAGAACATGTCAAAAAACACATCAAAAATCCTCTTCCTTATAAAACATTCCATGATAAACTCAAAATACTATGTCATAAATACTCAAACGAGGGACAAAATCAACCAAATCTCATTTTAAAACTTAACAATCAAATTATTATCAAAACTAATACCAATTGTTGTTAAAAATATATTAATATTCAAAAATCATGAACTAGATACCAAACTTGTTGAAGCGGTACTCGTATATACCAACTGTCAAAAAATATGATATTAATTGTTAGAAAACAAAAAATTGAAACCAAATATTGATATTGCTCTCAATGAAAACCAATTTTCAAAATGAGATATCACTTGTTATCAAAAACTTTAACTTACATCAATAGTTAATACCAATTATTGAAAAACTGATTTGTTGATACCAATTGTAATAAATACAACACAAACTGATAACTAATACCAATTAATTATAAAAAAGACAAGTATCATAACACCAATTGTTAAAAAAACCCAAAACAGACATATTCTACGCATATCATGTATCAATGCCAAAAGGGATAGTTGCCCTTTATAGACAAACCAAAAAAAAAAAAATTAGCACCATAACATTAGACATAAGGTGCAAAAACTTTTTTAAGATATCAATAAAATTTTGTCATACTCAACATAACTCCAAAAATCTCAACTTTTATCACAAAATAATCAAAACTATAAAATTTGACTAACTCCCCTTAAGTTAATCCAAATCATGCAACAATTTAATATTTTGCAAACTTCATAATTTCTAAAGTTTAAAAATATAAGGCTCCCATAGATTCATGCAATCTTAATTTTTAATAATTCAAACTTCCATAGAAAGAAATCAAATGTATGAAGAGAGTCATGTGACATTAAATCCATAATTATTATTAAAATTCAAACACAACTAGTCATGCATTGTCCTTTAAAACAATCATATCATGGGAGCAAGCATATGAAAGGGATAAGCAAGTCAAATACGTATCAATTTCAAAGCATCATGCGAAACTTCCCTTTCATAACAAGATTAAAAATAAGTCCTACTCCCCCATATAATACCATGCATGGATTTATCAAAAACTCAACCTTTGAAATCAAATATGCAACGTAAATGGAATGCCATGCTCCCCCTAAAAGTATGCATAATGTTGCAAAAACTTTCAATTTCATCATTTCTTCTAAAAGTTCATGCATTTTAACTCTTAATGCTATCAAACTCTCCACACTTTAAGAATCATGCAGTTTTATCAAAATTCATGAATTTTTGGAAATTCTTGTTTTAACACATCTTTAGAGAAACAATTTATAAATTTAAAGATGCCAACGATCATTAGACCATATGATCATCCTAGAGACTTTAAATGATATGCTTAAGACATCATTAAGAATTTTCTAAAGCTTAAAATGATATGACATGAATTTTTTCTAAAATATATACTTTAGGAGATCAAAACATTTACAAAATACATTATGTCTAATTTTAAATATTTTCATACAATTTTTCAAAACTTTTCAAAAATCAATGCATTATGACTTTTCAAAATCTTTTCATAAATTAATGCATGGAGGCAATTCATCAAAAACATCAAACGTTTTGGTAGAAAAAATTTTTAAATAGAATTCCTCTATCTTTTATAAAACTTCTAAGCTCCCCCTGAATGTAAGAAATTTTTTTTAATTGTAGGTGCAAACTTTAAAATACATGAGAGAGATTAGAATGTAAAAAAAAATCATGATTATCAAAGATATGTTCAAAATGCTTCTGCATACTTTCTTATACATAATCTAATGGACAATGAAGTCATGTAAAGCATTTAAACACTTAGAAGCACTCAAAAAGATCATATATAAGTTTTCATCATGTTAAAACTAATGATATAGGAATGCCATTCATAAAGCTCTTCAAAAAATTGGAAAAAAAATTTGACAAAATCAAAAAGCTTGAAAACCATATTCATACATTTCTAATCATGATTTCTAATTAAAAACACTCAATTAAGCATTTCAAAAACATCAATCATCAATTATGAATAATTTACTAACATTGTTTCTAAAAACAACCAAGGTGTAACTTTAAACTTTGAAGTTAAGCAAAAAGCATTCATGAATTTAAAAACAATTTTAAAATAATGATACAAATTGACATTCAAGGCATACCTCCCTTTTATGTCATATCACTAACTTCTTTACTTGATTTCTTTATTTCCTTGGTTCAACAATGTGCGTTGATGATTTCCTCTTATGCTCTTGGAGATACCCTTGAAAGTTTATAAAATAAATTTAACGAATTTTTGGTACTCACATCATCTTGGGTCTTTGAGGATTAGCTTTATGCCTATCTTGTCTATTAGGTAAAACATTTACATTTCTTAAATGATTATCACAAAAATGCTCTAAATGCCTAAAACGTCCACAAAAATGACCAGACAATGGAGCACATAATCCATATGCATTTCTATGAACATATCTTGGTCTAAAATCATTAAAACTTCTAATTTTTTCATATGGATTATAATGAGGTCTCATGTTTTTTCAACATAAATTTCTAGGTCTAAACATTTTTCTTTGATGCAATTATTGTCTATAATATACATCAGACACATTTAATGGCCTATGATGATCATGATACACATTTCTAGAAACATTCATACAAGTATGAGGGGTATATGAAATGTAAGGCTTATATGCATCATGTGATTTTGGTACATTTTTAGGGAAATGATGTCTATTTTTAGTCATATACACATTATTTTTATGTAATGTTCTTAATCCATACATAAATGCATGATGATTCTTCCTATGATGAGGGCTAGATGATGAAGGCCTAGAAAAAATTTTAATGGATGGCATAAGTTCTTCTTACTCTAAGTTCTTTCCTTTATCAAATTTAGTCATACTAGATGAGGGTCTATTATCATTTATATATCCTAGACCATGTCTATCATTTGTAATCTTTAATGCTCCTAACATTGATTTAAACTTCTCATTTCCTTTGGTGAAACTAGATAGTGAGCTCTTAAGGGATTCTACTTCCTTTTTTACTGATGCATTTTCCTCTCTCATTTTAAGCTCACTATCATTCATAGTCAACGGTTCTAATTTATTCTTTAAAACCTTATTTTCTTCTACTAATTTTTCAATGAAACATTCTATTGCATTCTTTGATTGTACTTATTTTCTAAGCTCCTCATTCTCTAATCCATAATCGTCAAGTAATTTTGAAGTATGGTTATACATATCATGCAACTCCTTTCTCTTCTTTGCCAATGATTCTATAAATTCTAACAATTCTTCATAAGTATATTCTACATCACTTACAACAAAATTTTCATGAGATTTAGAGTAAGAAGTTGCATCATCATTACAAGTATTATGACTAGAACATACCTCTTCTTGCTCCATTAAACTTGTGTTGATTGTTTCTTTGGGGAGCTCTATCTTTACTTCGTCCTTAGTCGATCCAAGCATCTCTTTATGATTTCTACCTTTATACAAATTTCCTAATCTACACCATATAGCATTAGCAAAGGTACACATTGAAACTTTATCAATAATACTTTTATCTAATGTACAATGTAAAATATTTAAAGCTTGACTATTCAAAGACACTAATTGCTTATCTTTTTTATCCCATTCATTTTCATTTTTAAGAATTAATTTCCCATTTACTAATTTTTTAGGTACTTGATGTCTTTGTACAACTTTTAACCATAAGTTTAGACTTTTCCCTTTCATGAAATGCTTAATTCAAAATTTCCAATCTAAGAAATTATCTCCATTAAACAAAAGAGGTATTATTAAATTAAGTGCCATGATTTTTTTCTCACTTATTCATTATAATTAAAGCAATGTTAAACCTAGGCTCTTATTCCAATTATTAGCCTTATATGGCACCTAAAAGGTGGGTAAATTAGGTATTAAAAATATCTTCTAAGTTAAAACTTAATCTTACTTAACCAATTTATTATAAATGTGGAATCTAAATAATAACTAATTCACCAAATTAAACAATAATAATAAATTAAATTAATATGTAAATGTAATGAGTAAGGGAAGAAGGACATAAACGATTTATCCTAATTCGAAGCGGTCCAATTGCCCCTACGTCTAGTCCTCAACACCACGTGATGAGATTTTTGCACTATTGCAACAAGAAAATACAATGTTAGAAATGCAGTCCTTTTTTTAAGGCTCAGGGATAACCTTTCTCTCTTCCTTTCAAGGTTACAGAATAACCTATCACTCCGTTTTCTAGAGCTAAAGGATAACCTCTCAACAATCTTCTTTTATGGCTTAAGAATAACCCTCATACAAATAGACGCAAAATACAAGCAACATTCTCAAACATACACCTTATAAAAATTGTCACTCTTGACTCACCAATGTGTACAAGGGCTCAATCTACACTTGTGTATGAAAATGTAACACAATACACACACAAATACTGTACTCGTAAAAGATACTTTACAAAAACTCACAATATACTCAAAATATAACCAAGATAGCTTAAACACTTTGTAAGAATGCTTTTAATGTTTCTTCTTACCAAAAACCACATAAACAACACATATTTATACCTATCTTAAGACTTATTAGCCGTTTATAACTATTGCAAAACAAGTTGTTTATAGCCACTGCAATAAACTAGTTGTTCTAAAAACTAGTCATTGTAAAAAACTAATTATTACAAAAACTAGCCATTTATAACGTTCCACAACATTTTTGCTAAGATTAGTCGATCGACCCCACCTAGGTCGAGTTCTTTGGCCAATTCGGCCTAAATTAATCCAAACTTAACCCAAATCATATCTTAATCCAATCTAATGTATTTTAACTCAATCAAATTAATACCAAATATTTCTTAATATATTTTACACAATTTCACTAACTTCTCACAATTAAGTTCATCCAATTTACTAAATATCCTTAACACTTTAATCTTACCAATTTTAATCATCCATTCATTTAATCTCATACAACCATCAATATTTCAATTCAAAAAATATTAATCTAACATTTCCAATTCAAACAATATTAATCTAACATACAATTTTATATAATATAAGAATGACTTACTTATAAGTCATACCGATTTAATAAATGTATTTAATTCCTAACCACACATACTCATGCAATACCAAACATATATTTATAGAAACGTCAAGAGGATTCTCACACACTTCAAACATATATAATAACTCTTGATTATACATCCTATATGCAAGCACTAAATATGTATGTATATGTATCATTGAGTTATTTCAACATATTGTAAGACTAAGAGAAAACTTATATAAACATACTCATGTCAACCCGTCAAATTATATTTTTCAACTTAATTTTTTATCTTCAATCTTCAAGTTCATCTCTAATGCTTCTCTTGTCATCAAGATGGTCTTCATCTTCATCTTTCTTTAACACAAACTCTTAGACATGCTCTTCAACTTTAAGGCTTTATAACCATGCACTTCAACTGTTCACCATTTAAGACTTGTTTTCTTCAAACCTATCTTTCACATAATAATCTTCATAAATATATTAGTAGAAAATAGTTTGTCATTATCAAAACAAAGGTGGAACAAACCCTTGGTCCAACAGTGAAGGTATACGATGGGCTGGCTAGAGCCATACAATGGGTTGAGGGACCATCGTATAGATCTATTTCCCAGTGAGCTATACGGCAGTTTGTAGGGGGTTATATAGCTTTCAGAACCCGCCGTATAGGTCCAACGACTAGTTTTTTCACATGTTTTACCTTCTCTTAATCTCTAAACAGCTAGCTTTTACCAACTAACAACTCTAAACCCCTTCTAACCGTTTATATACCTTCTCTAAACATGTCTATCAACTCTTAATGCTTTAATAATAGCTTTTCAAGAAAAAATCACTCTCTCTTTTTAAATTGTTAAGTACCTTCTCTGTGCTGATTTTAATCTGATCTTTCACCCATTTAATATGTTTCTAAGCTTGCAAAATTGTTGGTTTTTGTTTATTTAAGTGCTCTAAGGTTTTTTTATCTTAGTTTCTATTTTTTGGCTGCTTATTTTGTTAGATTAGAGCTTGAACTTATACCCTTATCAAAACTGCTTCTACATCTTCTGTTCTTATTTCAATCTCAATTTTAGTTACCTTAATCTATTTCTATAATTGTGAAATTATTATTTTCTAATTACTTAAGATGTCTAGAGCATGATTGATTCTTGATTCAAATTTTTGTAAGCATGCTTTATTTGTTTTGAGCTTAAATCCTCAGATAGTTCAAACCTGCCCTATTTTGGTTGTTCTTACTTAAATCACTTAGTTTGCTTCTCAAATCTATTTCTGGGTATTTGTAATTATTTTTTATAGTTATTTTAAGGTTTAAGAACACTATTGATCAATTTTGTGTATTATTAAGTTATTTTATTGGTATATTAAAGCTTAATTATTTGGAAACACCATATATGTCCAAGTTTAAACATTCTTGTTTTATTTCATATGTTTAAGTGCTTAAATTCGAATTAATCGCTTCCAAATTGTTTTTTATGGATTGTTTATATCCTAAAGAGTTTCATTGACTATCTAAGTGAATTTTTATAGCATTTTAAGTAGTTCGAAGCAATTATATTCATATAATTCGAAGTTGTCTAGATTTGGTCTTTAGTTTTGGTTTTTTAATTTTCATCATATATTTAAGTGTTTGGTGATTACAATCTGCTATATAATTTTTTTAACATTCAAGTGTATTTTAGTTGCATCATATCATTTATTTAATGTATAGAGCCCATATTTTAATTAATTTTTAAGCGA
>JAOXYD010100996.1:0-11731 GCA_028565735.1 Pinacopodium congolense | reverse complement strand
TAAGTTTTTTCACTCAACTGGTTAACTTTTCAAATGTTAATCACTCAATTGAAATTTTTTAAAACTTGATCACCTAATTGAAAAAATGACAAAAACTTGATCACTTGATTGACTGTTATCCCTATAACTAAATATCATCATAAAATCATATTCATCATACACATTAGATACATTAAAATTTTGTGCAAAAGCTGATTTTTTTACCTAGTATTATGTTACTTTTTACTCTTATTCTTCTTTGGGTCTTACTTAATCTAGTAGGATCATATGTAGTGGTCCACCAATCCCTCTCATCATCTCCTTATAACATCTTAATGTGGAATACACACACACACACATATATATAATATCAATAAGGATACAATGTATTTATCAATTACGTCAAGTACTCTAACACCACTCTAGTTTTAGATATCATCTTATATTATTCTACATGTACACCTTATGAGACATACCAACATTACAAGAGCTAGTTGGCCCTATTTGACACCTAAAAGGAGACTGAATTAGGTTTTTTAATAGGCTCTAGGGTAACCCTTGCAATGACTTATTTTTGTAATAGGCTTAAGTACAACATTTACTATAACCCACTTTTTCAATTGATTAAAGTGAAACCGTTACAAATTAAAACTCTCAAATATTTTACCCCATAAAATACACTTTAAAATATATCACTCTTATCCAACACAAGTGTTTAGGTTCCCATAAACAACTTTTGAGAATGAACGCAAAAAAAATTTACCTCATAAACCCTATTGAAAATCGACTAACATAACACAAAACCAAACACACTTTAATTCATTTATATATATGTTCTTAAACTCTTTAAGAATTAAATAAACTCATAAAGCATCTATTTATAATGCTTTTTTAGCCTAGTAACTATTAGTAAATGTTGCCTAACATTTACAAAATTATTCTGTTATCCTATTGGTTTTTTACTAATGGAACTCAATTTTCGTCATGATTGGTTGACTTCTATCAAACACTAGTCGACTATATTATCTAGTCCATTAATTGGTTGACCAGTCACGAGATGACTGGTACACCACACTGATCAACCAGTCTCCTGCTAGAATGGTTTTCCATGCAATAAAACACATCTAAATCAATACAATTAAATTTTTAATTCATTTATAAACATTCTAACACATTCTAAACAATTCCAATCATTGGAAAACATTTTTTTTAACATAATTCATACATCTTGACTTCTTCTTTAAACAAAATCACTTTCACTTATCTTATCTTCTTCTTTTTTTTATACACTCTTAACACAATTATACATATTAATATAGTGTAATCTAAAAATTTATCATATCATTACGTCCACTTCATTTCACACAACCTTTAATTAATTCATATAAAATATCTTATTTTTTACACAAGCCTTAACACAAATATCACACAAATTCTCAAAATTAATTTATTGTATCAAGAGGATACTTAAAGAATCATTCACAAACATATCCTCTTGATCATGCATTCTATATTCAATTTCACTAACCATGAATGCCTAAGCATGATGTGAGCCCATTAACATTATTAAAACACTAAGGTGAGACTATAATAAAAGTACAAACCAAAACCTATTCACTTATACTACCTTTGACCATTCATTTACCATGTTGTTCCAATACATATACTTCCCTTCCCTCAACTTAATCTTCATCCATTTTATCCATCAAGGCTTTTGATATTTAGGGCTTTAAAATGCATCTTCTCAATATGTTTCCAATGGACTTATCTTTCCAACACATCATGCATACTAAAACTAGTAGTAGTAACATTATATCATCATTAAAACCAAGTAGAGCCACCATTAGTTCATCAATCTTCCCCTTTTTTATGGTGAAAAAATCATATTATATTACGAATATATAATACATACTAAAAGAAAACCATATACAACTTTTGCTTTCCCTTAAGCTAATATCACACATATTTTCCCTTAATATCACACACTTTCTCCCCCTTTTGTAATCTTTAAAAAGTTATTAACTTTTTTTTTTGCAATACCAATCATCATATAATAAAAATTCATAAAGCTACGAAAAGTACTAAACTATCTATTATCACTTAAGAAAATAAAAAATTGAACATCCCCCGTTTATATCACATCATCACCACTTAAATAGCTCAGGAAGCTTTATACTAGATCTTAGTACCAATAATAACTAAAGGCTTTATACCAAAGCCCTAAACCAATTTTAATGTAAATAGTCAAAAGGCTTTTTAAAAATTTTAAAACATTAGTATAATTAATAATTTAAACGTATTACCACATGTCCAAAAATTAACACAATCTAATAATCTAAAACAAATTTCTAACTTAAACCACTTAAAGTTCCTTGGTGACAACTAAATAATTGAATTTAAAAGAGATACCCCTTTATACATATTAGAAGCAGTAAAACAAATATATCATAACTTCATGTCCAAATTGTTGGTCTTATTTGGCACTGAAGAGGTAAGTGAATTAGGGATTTAAAGTTTTCTAAGTTGATAATCCTAATTTCACCAAGATTTACTTAACACTTATCTAGAAGAGAATTAGTCAATAATTTAATGATTATAAATAATATAAAAAACTTATAAATTAAACGTGTTAATTAAAATTGTAAGGAAGAGAAGAATGCAAATAAATTTATTCAAAGATATCCACTTTCTCTTACATCCTCTCCCTAATAGCTTGTTGAGAATGTTCACTATAACAAATCACAAATACAAAGTTAGAAATAACAATCCTTTTCCAAAGCTCAAACATAACCTCTATAATTTCTTTCCTTACTTCCTTTCAACCTCACAAAAAAAATACACTTATAATCTGCTCCACTTAAGCTCAAAAACTTGTATAAAAAGCCTCATAATCTTGAAATGAATGCAGCCTTAAGGTAATAAAATATTTCACAAGGGCCAACATAAACTCAATTAAAAATTCAAAAAATCAAGCTATTAATATTCAAAGCCCTTGTATAATTGATTGCTCTAGTTTTGGATGATTAAAACCCATGGAAAACATATATTTATAGAGTTTTTTATGCCTACTAGTTGTTTCCTAACATATTAGACTAAACCTCCATATTGATCAACCAATTGATAATTAATTAGGACTAACCTCCATATTGGTCACCATAGGACTGAACTTCCATTTTAGTCAACCAATATAATTTATGGCTAATTTTTTCGACACTTTAACACTTTAAACTCATTATAATTCAATCAAAATCGTCCTTAAGAATTTCAAAAACATTTCTTAACTCATACACACTTTAAAAAACACCTTCCCAAAATCTTTTAACTTCTCATGCAGATTAATTCAAACATCCCCATACAATTAACCCTTGATTATGGAACTTATAAGCATACTATAAATCATGAATGCACTAGTCAACTAGTCCAATTCATGAATTGTTTTTCTAACACTTTAATGCTTTAAACTTATCATAATTTAATGTAAACCATCTGTAAACATTTCAAAAACATTTATTAACTCATAGATATAGTGAAAAGCACTTTTCCAAAACATTTTAACTCATTAAAAGGATTAATTCAAAACTTCCCCATACAATTACCTCTTTATTATGTAACCTACATGCATACCTTAAAAATCATGAATGAAAATGGATGAGAGGCCCTTTAAATTACCAAAATGAACTAATCAAAACATACATTAAAAATTACAAATATAAACCTACATAAATTTTATGTCGGTCTTCATAACTTTAACTTCATGAACTTTATATTGGCTCCAAGACTCGATAAACAAATTCTTTCACACACCTATCTTTCAAAGCCTTTAAAACAATGAAAACATTAGTCCAAAGATTATTTTTTTGTTATCATAATAAGGTGGAATATCCCTTGGTTCAACATAAAATTGTGAAGACATATATAAAAACTCATTACAAGACCAAACCAAGTATTAAAATCACTCCCTCTTATATATAAAAAAAAGACTAGTATTACTATAAGTTCATTCTTTCTTCAAAAAATCAACATTTATCCTTAAATCACAATAAACATCAAAATTTCAAACTTCACTAACTCCTCCTAAATTTACCATAATCTTGCAAAAATTTTCACATAATTAAATTTGACAAGGTTCAAGATTACCAATTTACCTTAAGTTGATAAAAAAGAAGCATTACTCCCCTTAAAGTAATGTGTTATATTCAAATTAGAAAAATGATCAAACTCCCCTTAAGGAAGACATAATAATACAAATGCCTCTCCCTTTTCTTGAAAGCAACATAATACAAAAATTTATCAAAATTTAGGAAAACTAAAAATTTCTCAATATTGTTATAAAAACAATATATGCATAAAGTTTTAGGACACTATGCCTTCATTTATCTATTAAGAGACAAATCAATCGATCTTGTTATTAGTAACACAAAGATCAAACTGAATTTCTAAAGTTAAACATTTAGGCTCCCCCTAAATTTATGCATAAAAAATTTTCAAGGATCCAACGAGCCCTAAACAATATATGACAATAAAATTATATCAAATCTCTCAATCATTTTATAAAGAAAAATTCAAGATAAAAACTCATAAACTCATAAAATTGTAAAAAAATCCTTAATTTAATGATTTTGAAGGCTTTACCACTTGAAAAATTAATAACAAAATCAAAACTTATTTAAAAACTTATATGAAGTTAATGCACTCTAACTAAAATCATGAATAAAAGAGTTTAAAAAATTCAAACCATGAAGGGATATAAATGTTCAAGCCTATGATCTTCCAAATTCTAATGACATGCTCAAACTTATATAATTCAAATGTCATGTGCAAATCTATATCCTTTTTCATTGCATCAACATGACTTAAGAACTTTCATGAGGAGAAGTCATCACTTACAAAATGCATATATCCTTAACAAGAAAAGCATTACCAAAACATTTTTATAAATCCAAAGCAAAGGGGTAATTCTTCAAAACCAAGGTTTATCAAAATTATCAACCCTTTATCTATAGAAAATATATTTTTAAAACTTTTTTCAAGAAAATAATTTTGTAAAATCATTTTCTTTTCACAAAATCATTAAAAGGACCCCTAAGTTCCTACTTAATAAAAGAATATGCAATTTTCAAAGTGTTAAAATGACTAATAATTATGCGAGGGGCCTATATATTTATCATAAACTTAAAGAAATTGAAAATCATGATTAACATCATTGCAAAAAATCTTCTGTATGTTTCTTTGTACAAGCTTCTTTCTAATAAAATTATATTCATGCACTTCCTCATGTAATTTACAATGTAAAACATATTATCTGTGACTTAAAAGCTTTCAAATAATCTCCTTAGTTTAATCAATTCTTCATGGATTAATCAATTAGATACTAAGAACATTCATTAAGACATTATTAATCATGCCACTAAAATTATTCTAACCTCCATCATTAATGAATTTCAAACATTTACATATCAAACATTGTTCTAGTCATAACATATCAATCAATTTGATCAAGTATGTACTAACATATAGCATGGTCAATGTAAAGTTATGCCTCCCTTTTTCATATATCACTAATTTTCATTTGATTGCCTCTCTTCTTTAGTTCAATAATATTCCTTGGTGATTTCCTTCTTTTTCTCTCGGAGATTACCTAAAAAAACAAAATTCAACATAATTTTGGTACCTATATTATCTTGGGTACATGGGGTTTATAAACCTTTCTACCATTCAACCCTCTTGGTAAAACATTCCTATCTTAGTAAGCATAAACATTCCTATCTTAGTAAATATGTTCTAGGTCTCTATAATAACCACAACATGTAAAAAAAAAAAAGTGCATGTGATCTATATACATGTCTAACATTATACCTAAGTCTAGGTTAGGTCTACGCATGATTGTTTTTCCTAGGTCAAAGAAGTATTATATTTACTTATGTCACTATATGACATCCAAGGATATGAATAAGACATGTTTATTAACTTTTATGCATTCATAGAAGGAGCATGGCAATAAGCTATAACATTTTGTCTTGTAATAGGTCTACATGCCCCATTTCGTGATTTTACAATTCTATGGAAGTTATGCCTATTTTTGTTCTCATGTAAATCCTTCCTAGATTTAGGCCTAGATGTATAAAAGAATATATGATGACTTTTCTTAGGGTGATATTTTCATGTTGATGCATCATTTTATATGGATGTTTTAGGTACTTTTTTCTCTTCTAAATTCTTTCCTTTAACAAATGTAAATTTACTATTTGATGGGGCATGATTATGGGTAAATCCTAAACCCCTTCTATCATTTGAGGCCTTTTGTGATGCTTATAAGAATTCTATTTATTTCCTACTGTGAAACTAGATAATGAGTTCTTTACATTTTAAAATTATTTTCTTAATGATGCATTTTCTAATCTTAAATCAAGCCCATCTTTATCTAATATTTTTTTTGATTATGTCTCTTCAAAGAATCATTTTCTTCTATCAATTTTTTCATATCACTAATATCCTCGTTCTTTGATTATAGCTTATTTCTAACCACTTGTCAAGCTTGCATGCATTTAACAATTTCAAGGTTTTCTTTTATTTGATAGACATCTTCTTCTTTTTCTTAGTTGCATGTTTTAAGAGTCTAACTAATTTATCATAAGAGAATCCTAAAACATAATCATAGTCATCATGAATTTAATTTTAATAATAAGGTTGATAATTGTGCTTTAGTGTGTGTTTTTCTAAGTGTTTAACATTTGTTTCTTGCATAATAAGTTGTTATTGTTGTGTTTTAAGATTTTTTTTGTGTGTTTTTGTTTAGTATAATCTTTATTATTGTTTTGTTTTTGTTTTGTATTAATTTGAAGTAAGTTTTAATTATTTAAGTGTTTTTTGTGTTTTATTATTTAATTATTAATTTTGGGTTACAATTAAAATTTATTGGTGTATTTATTTATAGTGTAAGTTTATTAAAATTGGAATTTAAAGTTGGAAGAATTTTTTTTTTAAAAGAAGAAGCTTGACGGAAGAATGAGCTATGAAGCCTACAAGACCAAAGCAAGAAGGACAGGAACCACGCTTGCAAGAGCAAGCCCCTCACCTCTTGGACCTGCTCCTAAAGCCCGCCTGGCTGAGAGCCTACTGCTACTGCTGTTGCGCTTGGATCTTCTGGAGACGAGCCTCACCTGCACCTGCTCGGCCTAGAGTAATGGCCCACTCGAGCCTGAAGCCCGCAAGCCATTGGACTAACCTGACTCCCCACTGCTGTTGTTAGACCTCACTTGCTGTACCGCACCTGCAAGAGTTTCCACTTGGATAAAGACACTAGACCAAGCCCGTATGGGCTAGAATCTTGCCTGCGTATACCTTATACTTGGACTTGGACCTGCCTGCTGACGGAGCCTATGAGCCCTGGCCCACTGTCCACAAGCTGCACCCAACCCGCTGGACCCTAAGTTGCATAGGTTTGACACATGGGAGAGCTGCACATTAAGAGAGCTAGACCCAGACTTTACAAATTTACAAATTGTAGCTACCCAAAAAAAAATCCATGCGGCTAGAGAATAGGACAATAAGGGGGAAATTAAAGGAAAAAAGGGCAGCAGCCCTAAAGGAGAATTTCGAACAGAAAAAAACAAAGAGAAAAGTAGAAACCAAGAAAGACGAGAAGTAGTATTTAGACAGCTGCAAATTAGGGATAGGTGGCAACACATAGAAGCAGCAACTAAGGGAGAAAAAATAAGTGAGACGTAGACGCAAATGCAAGAGAGAAGCGAACATAAATCAAGAATATATGTAAAAAGAAAGCCACTTTAAGCTTCATTTCCACACACTAACTTAAACAATTTATCAAGTTTTTTATTTTATTTTCAGATTTATTTTTTTAATTTATTTTTAATTTATTATATTTGACATTTTCAAGAATATAGACTTGATTGAACTTAATTTTGTCATAAGTGGTTAAAATATATTTAGGATTTTTTGTTTGAATTATTTGTGAACCTTTGGTTATTAATTTAATTTTATAAATATTTGTATTATTTATTGAGCTTAAACCCTACAACAAATCGAGAGAGTGAGTTGGGTAACTTGTATTTGATGTACAATGAGGGTTGCCATTTAATATATCTATAAACAGCAAGTTATTAATTTATTAGAAAGAGATTTCAATAAATTGATATACTGCCTATAGGATAGTTTCATTCTAATTGAATGTTTAAGAAAGGCTTTGCATGTCGAGAGATCCCAAAGTTAATCCTAGATTATTTAACTAGTGACATTTAGTTACACCTTGAGAGATGGTCGCTAAAATATTAGGAAATCTTGTACCAAATATAAATTAGATTGATTAAACCAAGGGGGAACAAATAGGGATAACAACAAGTCCTATTCTTGAATCTTGATTTTCTCCAAATTTACGTTTGCAATGTTGGCGATTGGTTGTATTGCTCACTTTTGCTTCCTATTTTTTTTGCATTTTACTTAATTATTTTTATTTTATTTGTTTAAATATATTTCTTGAATAAAGAGTAAACCAAATTGATAGGGTATCTAGATACAATTCTCATGAGATCGATATCCATTCTTTACTACAAGTACGACCCATGTACTTACAGTTTTGGGCATAAAACTAGTAGTTTTGGTTTTACAACTAGTCAATCAACAAAGGTTCATCATCATTATTGCAAGAATTTAAACTAGAGTGTACCTCTTCATATCCCATGAAACGTGCGCAAGATACTTGTTCTTTAGAAGGGTTAATATCTACTTCTTAGATATGGTGGGTGCCTTTATAAGTAGCTTCTAATCTACGTTATATCTTATTAGCAATAATAAACTTTGAAACTTTATCAAACACATCCCTACCTAATGCATAAAGTCAAATATGTATATCGTAGCTATTTAAGGAGATTGCCTCCATACCATTGGATTCCTGTTCATTTTTTTATTAGAAACGTTTTTTAGAATTACTATTTTTGTTAGAATCAAGGGATCTTATAAAACTACTTTCTATAAATCTATATTTTTGCCCATTATAAAAGACTTTATTCAAACTTTCCAACAAAAATGATCATCTCCACTAAACAATGGGGTGTATTTATACCTTCACCTAAAAGTGCCATATTATGATTTTTATTCACTAATTTAATAGAATTGATCTAACGTGAACCCTAAACTTTGATATCGCTTGTCTGCCTTATTTGAAATCTAGGAGATTACTTTGATTCTTTTAAAAATTTTCTAAGTTACTGAATCCTAAGTGTACATACCCTTCTAACTATTATGTGGAAGCTAAACAATTATCTAACCTAAATTAACTAAGTTCTCTAAATAGTTTTGTGGAATTTGAATAGACACTTATATGATTAATATAAATAACTTTATAAACAACTTATGATGTAGAACTTTAAAGTAAAAAATAAGGAACATAATACGTAAATAGATTTTATAATGGTTTAGAGACAATCTCTTTCTCCTACATCTACTTCCTAATAACATATTGAGAATTTCACTATTACATCTTTTTCTTTTCAACAAACTCGATGATATCCCTTACAATGACTCATTTTTTCCATTAGGCTTATTCACACACTCAAACATATTACCCTATAAAAATACACTTCAAAACATATCACTCTCAACCAAACCTAGTGTTTAGGGTCAAACCAAAACATTTTGAGAATAAATTAAACAAATTCAACCATATAAACTATATTAAAAATGAACAAATAACACAGCACAACATCCGACACACTTTGATTCATTTATATACATGTTCTTACACTCTTTAATTATTAAACACACTCCCAAAGAACCTATTTATAGTGTATTTTTCAGGCTGTAAATCGTTAGGTGATGGTTGGTTCACTCAAATTAATTCCAAATTAATGTTCTTTTAACACATTTTTCTCAATTCAAACTAATTTTGATGGCAAGTGCACCAATCTCATGTAATAAAGTGGAAGTAAGTTTAAGACCTAAGTATCGTTCCTACGGGGGTACTTTCCTAAAATTCCAAGTACTAAGGCAAATTCAGTCACAATTATCTAGAGAATCTCAATTTAATGCAAAAATAAACAAGAATTAGCAAACAAACTCAAAACATCCAAGTTATGCAGAATAACTTAGTTCAATGAAAAGAAGTTGTCTTAATGGATGAAATTGGTTAGGAATTTGTTCTTCAATGACTTGAATGGATTAAGGGACTTCTTCTAGGATCACGTATCTTAATTTAAGCAATGTTATGGTTAAGACAAGGCTTAATCTCTAAATACTTAAGTTGGAGTTTGGTTATATCACAATCTTAAGCATAAGGTTTTAAAACCAAGAATTTTAGTATAAAATTCCAAATTTTCAGATTCTGACCCTCAATACAAATCAAAGTTTGGTTATTCAATGATTTAAATCAGGTTTTCTAAAGATTTATCCAATAAATTAGGTAAATTTCTCAGATCCTAACTTATTTCTTAACTTTATCTTACATGTTTACTGTAAAACAAGCTTTAATCACTTATAAAAGCAAAGAACAACCCTTAATATAATAAGAAAACATATTTAGCACATGCCTAGGTCATTTTAGAAACAAATCCTAACCAAAAATAGGATCAGTAACTCGTATTAAGCAAGAAACAAGTCAATCTCATCATATTAAGCATACTCTTTCACAAATGGTAAAGAAAGGTGAAATTTATAGATAAAAATAAGTTAAAGTGCACCAATTTTTAGCTCTAAACACGTTTACAAGGTTGATTCACGTGTGTTGAGCTTCAACAACTCAAAAATACAACTCAGATCTGCAAAACTAGGTGAAAAACGTGAAGAACAAGAGAAAATAACCCTAAGTTTCTCCTAAGGTTCTCTCAATTGGATTTCTATCTAATTTTAGGCTTTTTCTCTATCCATTCTCTAGATAAATGGATTCTCTAAGCTCTTATATGTGTCATCTGTAAGTGGAGAGCAACTAGGGCAAGTTACAGCCCACTGACCCAGTAGGTCCCTCCTTGTGTAGGAGCGGTCCAACAGTAGCTTCTAGCCCTCCAGCTTAAGATCATGCAAAAGCAGTCCAACAACTGTGCTTCTCCAGCAATCCATGAAGCATCGGGCTTGGTCTTGAGTTTTTTTTTCCTGATTGGTTGGACTAAAGGCTTGACTTTGTTTGAACTTTAACTTGATAATTAAGCTTTACTTCTTGCTTAGTTCTTTCTTCTTTCATGCTTCTTTTTTTTTTTCTTTTTTTTTCACTTCCTTCCAACTTCAATCTTCAAATTTAATTTACCCTACACAATAAATAAATACACAAATAGGATTTAATTCTAACCCAAAATTAATAATTAAATAATAAATCACAAAACAAAAATAAAAATACTTAAATAATCAAAACTTACTCCAAACTAATACCAAACATAAACAAAACAACAACAAAGATTAAACTAAATTAAAACATGCAAAACAAGTCTTAAAACACAATAAAAACAACCTATTATGCAAGAAACACATGCCAAATACTTAGAAAAACACATACTAAAGCACGGTTATCAACTTCCCCACACTTAAACCTTTGCTTGTCCTCAAGCAAAATCAAACACAACCATTTAACTCCATCACTTCATTGTCATAAAGATCAAAGCATGCAATCCCACAAACTTTAGCTAACTCAAGTATTAAGCTAATACATATGTCATAACTACTTTTCATTAGTGCACATAAGCAAACTCAACTTATGAAACCATTGTTCAAAGATAAGTATAAATACATAATGAATCTTCCTCATGGTTTC
>JAOXYD010100986.1:0-11732 GCA_028565735.1 Pinacopodium congolense | reverse complement strand
AACCCACCCACCTAGTTGGTTTGACCTTAACTTTTATAGGCTCATAAGACTAGATTTAAGATTTTACAGGCATGCCCCCTTATAAGAAAATAACTTAATGTTAAAATGTTTATTTTTTTTATAGAAGATTGGATTGTTAAAAATAGCTATAGTTGTTTAATTATCCACAAGAACCTTTATGATTTCCTTATGTTCTATATGTAAGTTAGCCAACAATTTTCTAAGTCATAAAGCTTGATTCACTATTGTTGTAGTAGTAATGAACTCTGCTTCGACAGTTGATTGAGCTACTATCTCCTGCTTTCTGAACTTTATAAAATACTTGTAAGCTAGGTGTGAAATAACATCCTGAAGTACTTTTTGTATCATCAAAATAATTAGCCCAGTCACTATCAAAGAATCTAAGTAATAAAAAAAAATCTTATCTTTGACATATCTAAGCAAACTTTTAGCAGCTTTAAGATAAAATTCACTAGTACAATGTACAAATATGGATGGAACACTTATAAAATATACTATATCAAGTCTAGTTGTTGTAAGATGCATCAAACACCTAATAAGACCTCTATAGTTAGTTTTAGCTTTAAATAGCACCTAAAGTGCGGTGAATTTAGAGTTCCAAAATTTTTCTAAATCTTAAATCAAATTTTATGATGAATACCATCTCTAATCATAATTCATATTAAATGATATGTATGATGATACCATTAATTACAGTATGAATATAAAATTAATGTAGAAGTAATTAATACAAAAATTTAGGAGAGAAACAATACACAACTAATTTTTATAATGGTTTGGCAAACTAACTCTTTGTTTACGTTCACTGTTTAAGATTCCATTTGAAAATTTTACTATAAAACAATCTTCTTTAAGATAAAAAGGAACCTTTAAAATCTTCTTCAAATGAGTGAGGAGAAACCCTCATAATCTTCCTTAAGTAGATGAAGAATAGCCTTTATAAATCTTACTTTAGAGTGAAGAGTAACCCTTAACAAATTTCTAAAAAGTACCCTTAACAAACTCAACTGAGCCAATATCAAAACCTTAAAAATACAACCACTATATCTTGCTTGATCAAATAATGCTTAAGATAATACAATAAATACACCCAATACAAAACCTTTCAAAAAATAACTCACAATAACTTGAAAACCCATTCAATCCTTCTCAAGACTCATAAACATTGTTCAAAAACACTTAGGAAATATATATTTATAGCCTTACTAAAATCAAATACTTGTTAAAAGTCCTTCCTAACTATTAAATTCATTAAACAAGTCGTTGGATAGAAATTAGAAAGAGCTATTACCACTAACAGCCCTTGACTGATCGACCACTACTTGGATTAGTACTGGTCGACTACATTAACAAATTGGTTGATCAATCTATTTTAATTCCTTAGCTAGTTGACCACTGATTTGGGATTAGTTAACCACTCTTCTAAAAGTCAACATATTAGTCATCCACTCCTTAACCATTAATCAATAATAGTTTTATAGAATTGATTTCCAGGTTCTGTAGTAAGTACTAAATGCACAAAATAACACCAAACTGATTCCTTTCACTTAAAAATCAATTTAACCAAGTTTTAAAGAAATTTTTGAAAAGTAATTCTAAACAACAAGAACTTTCAATTTAAATTAAAGACTAAATATGTATTGTTTTATAAGGACTTAAGCACATTTGGAAACTTTCACTTGAAAAATAATTTATACGGGGCTTCCAAACTTCTCAAAATAACCTTTTCTTCTAATAAAAACTTGACTCCCATCATATTCTAAAAGTTCCTTAAAGTGATTTTAGACATTAAGATCTTTCAATTTAACTAAAAAACAAAATATGTCTTGGCCTATATAAATTTATATACTTTATCAAAGTATATGTAATTCAAAAACTTTTCAAGTTTTAAATATTTCAAAACATTTTAAAACCATTTTTCTCATTAAAATAGTTCACTCAAAAACTTTCTTAGAACATCTTGACACATCAAGAAGATTTTTTTATAACATTTCACAAAAATTCTTTTTGATTATGAAATAGTAAATGCATAATTCCTAAATATAAATGATTATGCAGAAATATTATGTAAAACATTAATATGTAATTCATATACAAACTTTTGAGCATAATGCAATGCACACATGTAAACTGTAAAGCCCTAGAGCCTTAAAAAGATCAAAACAATGTTTACATTAAAAGACACAAGTATTAACCTAATCAAACTTATCAAACTTGATCTTGATCTCATATCCACTTTACTTGATCTTCACTTTAATACTTGCTCCATCTTTTTCATTTTCTTTATAAACATTAAATTTTGGTATCTAAGATGTGTACATGCAGTTCATCCAAATTCCTATCTCTTTAACATCATCAATAAAGTAAATCACTAGTAATAAATATATTTTTTCATCACTAAAAATATAAGTTAGAACCTCCCTTAGTTCAACAATCTTCCTCTTTTTAAAGATGACAAAGCATGTGATATTAAGAGAATATAAAATACAAATCACATATGTAAAACAAATCATATTACTCATCTTTAATACATGCATCAAGAAATGCTCAAATTCTAATATCACCTATCACTCCCTTTAATTTCACTAATCTCTTTCCATCTTTTTGACATCATCAAAAAGTTATTAAAGAAATTAAATAGATATCGATCACCAATTGTTATCTACGCTTTTTTTTATACCAATTATTATAAAACTAATAGTTATGAAGGAATTTATACAAATTGTTACAAAGGGGTTCCCAATTCTCCTAATTCAGCAAAAATCTTTCTAATTCACTTATTTCTCTCCCTAATATTCATCATATAAACCTAACTTCTCCTTAATTGATGCATTATAACAAATTCGACCCCTTCAATACACCCATCAACGTATTATAAGGAAATAAAGTATAAAGGAAATTTAAAAGAATAAATTTTGCATAAAAAACACATATTATGTATCATTATGCATTAAAAACATATAAACATATATTATGCATTAAAAACATAAATATATATTCTTTTATTATGCATCATAAATATATATTACACATATTATGCATTAAAAAATTTATCAATATAATTAAGATGCAAAAAATAACTCCCCCTTCATAAAACATCTAATATCACATAATTTATCCCCCTTTTTGTAAGATAAAAATTCTATCATAAGGAAAAAGTACATGCTAGGAACATTTCTTTAAAAACATGTACCACTTTAAAAAAAGATGCCATTTTTAGATAATCATTATATTTTACTTTACCTAGGTACATGCAACCAATACTTTCTCTTCCAAAATATCTATGCCAAATCACCAACACAAAGGCTCCTCCTAAGTGTATGCAATAATACTTCCTATGCCAAATATGGATACCAATAGAGATGTAACAACAAAAACATAAGAACTAAATGTAATCTACACCTAAGTAACACTAATTAACAAAATCCAATAATTGAATGGAAAGAAAAAAAGAAAAACACCTAAAATAAGAGAAAAACCAAGAACATAAAGGCTGCCTAAATGGGAGCCAAAAACGTCTGAAAATGGGTCATACTTATCTATTTATATGTCTTTTCCAGGGTTAAGAGATGTTTGGAGGTGAAGAAGTCTTAATTACCCTTTTTTTTCTTTTACAGGATGCTCAACGATGGTAACAGTATCATCAACGACTCTCTGGTCAACCACCATTGAAGAACCTGAAAATCAACTTTAAGCAATAGTTTTTAGACTATCAACGATTCTTATTAAATAATCGTTGATACCTACCATTGAAGGATCTGAACTTGACTTTTTTGTTAATTCTTCTCTAAATCTCTTCTAAACTTGGTTTCTTTCAACTAGTATTTATGTTCAATAATCAATCCTACATGTAAACTCAAAATGAATACATATTAAGCATTTAAACATCAAAATAGTGATGAAATCACATTGAAACATATATAGAAATACTAAAATAATGCATCCCTATCAAATAACCCCACACTTGAACTATTGTTTGTCTTTAAGTAATTATTTAAACACTTTACTCAAATAATCTTAATCCAAAGTCAAGAGTTAATTGAATACAAACAAAAACCAATTCATGCCTTTGATTTGATGCACAAATCTCAACTCCATTATATTAAAAACTTGATCAGCACATGTAAATCACATAATTAGTAAAGAAGTAACCCTTAATGTATAATACCAAGCATTGAAGCCATTTTATATAGTTTATCATATGAATATAGTCAGTGATGTTCAAGGAAACAAAAATAAAACACAAATTCAATTTTGAAGCAATGTATAGAAGTTAACCCAGTATTTTGACATGAGGACATACCTTGTCATGAATGACCTCAGTTACTTAACTAAAATACTCCTTTTGGCTTGTTTGAGATGTTATCTAACTTTTTGATGTGAAAGTGAATATTTTGTCATAGATACCCTCGATTACTAGGTTAAATTACACTTTCAAATGGCTATTAGTACCATTCATAATTTCAGTCTTTACATTGGTTTAAAGATAGTGGAGTGAAAAAAGATGCTCTCTTATTTAAACAAACACACATTTTTTCCTTTTTCAATTTAAGCAACACATTATATTCCAAATTCACATAAAAAATCATATGAAATGGTCTTAAGCATTTAATATCATACAAATGGGTTACTAAACACATGCAAGCACTTAAAAAAAAGAAAAAATTTGGTGTTAAAAATCATTCAAGAGTCGATCAATGTTTACTAAATCAAAAGAAATCAATTGCATTGATATACCACAATTAACTATCAACTAAATATCATGATCATTTTAAGATAAAACATTCAAATAATCACAATTAAACTCACAATAATTCAAATGTAAGGAAATTTGAACTTTTTCCCTATCCTAACACTTAAATTAGACATTGTCCTCAATGTCTCAAAAACATTAAAAATATAAAGAGAGATTGAATAAGAAGACTCCCTTGAATGAGGTAACTCATGGAGTCCTTAATGAAGAGAGATTATAGCTCCCTTACATGTTTAAAAAAATAAAAATAAAAAATAAAAACACTTAAACAAAAAGAAAATAACTAAAGGACTAGTTAACAAAAAGAAAAGACACAAAAAAGAGTAAAGTTTAGGTTTCCTCCTAACAAGTTCTTAGTTTTATGTTTTTAGCTCGACCCTTGATTCGTGTATAATCAAATATCAAAAGGAAAGTTGAACCTAATAGAAAAAAAAAATGCTTGAATCGATTAATAAGACCTTAACATCTACTCCTAAAGCAGGTTCATAATTAGATGGATGTCGCACAATTTCAAAGATGAACTGCATCGCTTCTCCATCGAACTCTAAGTTCCACTCTTTGCTACGGACATCTTCTTTCAACTAGGATGCTCTCCCTAGTAGATTAGGTGATACATATGGAGACTCTTCATCCTATTCATCATCTTCCAACTTCAGTTTACTTACCCATAACTCCTTAAAAAATGTTGCATTCTACGACTCTTGCTATCTCTTTTTTTATTCATCTTCCTCTTTTCTTCTTTACTTCTTCTTCTTCTCTCTTCTTTAAATTGCTAGGAAAAGGACGCGGAACTTAGTTAGTAATAATAGAGAGTGTATCACTTACCTTAGGAGGTTTTTCATCCTCCTTATTTTTTCAAACTGGCTTGTCTTCCTCTGCCTCCTTTGGGTCTTCTAATTACTCCCCATTTTGCAAAGAAATAACAGCTACATTCTCTATAGGTTAGCTCTCCTATTGGTTAGAAAGACTTGTAAAATCTTAAGCCTATAGTTGTGCCACATAATCCACTAAGTGGCTCACTTGATTCTCTAAGTTCTTCAAATTACTCCTTATTTGATGCTGGAATTGAAAAGTGATCACAGTCAAACTCTCTATGATCTCTTCTAACAGCATCCCATTAGCTTATGATAACGATGGTAGAGATGGGGGTATAGGCTAAAAATATAGTCAATCTTGGTAGCTTCTTGGTGAAGAATGGAATTCTTGCTGATGAAATGTTGCAAGTGGTTCAAAATTGAAATAAACTTTTTATTGGTTACTCCCATATTGAAAAGTAGGACAATCCTCCCATCTTGAAGTGTAAGAAGGGCTGTAAGGATCATATCATCCTTGTTGACCATGGAAACAAAGTTCATAGACCTACTTCTCATCTTGCCGTGTAAAACACAAATCAAAATGATAACTTAAAAATGAACGACTATCACATACTTTAGCTTGTTCTTCATCTATCATTACTTGTTTGACTAAGGACGTGAGGGTCGCCACTTGTCTTTCTAACTGCGAGATATCATAATGAGCCATTGCTACTGAAATTCTCACTTGAATAAGCTGTAAAACAAAAATGAATAGAGAATATGGTGACTAAGATCAATAAAAACAAAAATAAAAACAACACAAGAAATAACCTAACATTATGCTAGTTCTCTGGAAAAAAGGTAAAAAATTTGGTCAATCTATCACAAGCTATTAAATAATAAAATGCCTAACATAATCTCTTAACTATATAGTAAGGTAAGTTAGAGTCATTCCCACAGAGAACTGGTAGTATTTTTTTAATTATTTCCAATGTTGTGTAAAATAAAAAGAAAAGAAATAAAGAAAACCCTATTACAATAGAATTTAAATAAATAAAAAGATAGTTAATGAAATTAAAGCGACTAAAATAAGAAAGCAAATAAAAAGAAACAAATAAAATAAGGAAAAACTGTGTAAAAGATATTTTCAGAATTCATGAATTACAGTCTATCATAAAAAAAGGATGTGTTATGCCTAAGATGCTAGCCTATAAGCACAAATAAACTCCTGTGTTTTAAGTTCATCTATTTTTAGGTAAATCCAATAAGTTATGAAAATATCCCTAGTTACATGACAACCTAGAACAAACTTTCTAGATTTAACAACATTAAGAATTATGGAACAACTAACTAAGGCCATAATCTTATAAGTACAAATTATGTAACCTAAAGAAGAGGAACTCTAAGCTAAGCTAAGTTAATTAATATTTATTTACAAAATCAATTAGCCTCTCGTGGAAATCACTAATAATAATTATGAATCAAAAGTTCAAATGTAACTTTCGAACTAGAAATCACAAATATTAGATGGCAATCTTCACCTAAATAGGACTAATTAACGAAATCCATCAATTGAATGGAAAGAAATAAGGAAAAACTCCTAAGAGAAAAAACAAGAAAACAAAAGTTGCCCAAATGGGAGTCAAAAACTTCTGAAAATGGCTCCTCATCATCTATTTATATGTTCTCTCTAGGGTTGGAGATGTTTGGAGGTGAAAATGTCTTGATTGCCCTTATTTTTTCATTTCTAGAATGCTCAATAGTAGTTAACAATGTCATCAACAGCCTTATGCTCAACCATCGTTGAAGAACCAAAAAATAAATCTTAAACAATGGTTTCTAGACTATCAATGGCTCCCTATCAAACTACCGATGATACTTGCTATTCAAGGACCTAAACTTGACTCCTTGGTTGATTCTTCTCCAAATTTCTTCCAAACATGGTTTTTTCAACTAGTATTTGCGTTTAATGATCAATCCTACATGTAAACATCAAAATGAACATAAAGTAGGCATTTAAACATCAAAATACATTGAAACACATGTGAGAATACCATAAAAAGCATCCTATCATGCTTAAATGTATTCCAATGTTTTCTTTTATAATGAACTCCCTTTGAATAATAATGTGCCCTTAAATATATGCAAGACATGCTCTTATAATTGTACTTATGCATGTGGGGAGTATGACATGTATTATATTATTTTGTCTAAGATGAATCATATGATATGACTAAGATATACTCTTAGTGTTGTATACATGCATGTATGGAGTATGAAAATGAGTTTTGCCACTATACAATATATGTAACTTAAATGAATCCTTTTAGGTTGTGCATTTCTAAAGAAACTACGCTTATGCTTATTTGGATGCATTTCTTGCATAGCTTTTGATCTTACTTCATACATAAATGCATGATAATTGTTTCTAGGTTGGGATTTAAAAGATGATGTAACATTATATGTGAGGGCTTAGGTATATGCTCACCATGTAAATTTTTACCCTTCATAAATGTAGTTTTGGTATTAGTGGAATCACTTCCTTGAGTAAATCGTAGTCCATGTCTGTCATTGGTTGCCTTTTGAGCTCCAGGTATGCTTTTTAATTTTTCATTTCCCTTTGTAAATTTAGCTAAAGAATACTTAACTTCATTTAACTCTATCCTCAAGGTCTCATTTTCATGAATAATTTCTCCCTATTATGATTATGTTTGGCAACTTCTAGACTCTTAGCCTCTAACATGTCACACATTTCATTTTTCAACTTTTCATTTTAAACCATGCAAGCATAGAAAAACTTCAATGTCTCTCTATAGTTGGAAAAAATATTTCTTCCGTCTCAAACCCATAATCTCTAAACATTTAACTAATTCATTATAAGAAAGCTCATTTTCACAATTATTATCATCATAATCATTATTATCATTAGAATAATTTAAGGAAGAGAATACCTTATCATCATTATTAGCCATCAAGTATATGTGAGCTTCCTCCTTTTTTGAATGCTTACTCTCCACCTCTTTATCTTCATTGGTTCCTTTATGATTAGTCTCCAATCTACACCAAATATCATTAGTGAACTTATATATATAATATACAAAATAAAATATACATATCAACAATATTTAAAGAAACAAGTTCCTTATCATTATCATTCCATTATTCCTCTAATTTAGGAACTTTTTCTCAATTACCACTTTAATGGGATAAAAGGACCATTAGATACAATTTCTCACAAATCCACCCTTTAAGCTATTATACAAAATTTCATTCTAATTTTCTAATATTAAAAATCATTACCATAAAAAATGATGCTATACGTACAAATTGCCTCTCTTGAGTAGATAAAACTATCAAATGTTCTATATCAATCTTTTTTTATTAATTTTATTAGAAATTTATATGCACAAAGTGAGATTAACTCTAATATCAAATGTTAGCTTTAAATGACACCTAATTAAAGGGGTGAATAAGGTATTCAAAATTTTTTCTAAAGCCTAAACGGATTTTTGTGATAAATGTATTCCTTAGAAATGATGTGTATGACTATGCCAATGATTACAATATGAATATAAAAACAATATACAAATAATTAATACAAAGAGTTATGGAAGAGCTATTACTGCTGGCAGCCCCTGATAGGTCGACCATTACTTGGACTAGTCGACTAGTGACTTTAGAAAATTGATTAACTAGTCTTCCTTATTCCTTAAATAGTTAACCACTGACCCGAGACTATTTGACCACTTAAAAATCAACATATTGATTTATCACTCCTTAACCATTAATCGGTTGATAGCTATGTAGAACTGATTTCTAGATTATGCAACAAGTGTCAAATAAATAAAACAACACCAAACCAATTCATTTCACTTCAAAGCCAATTCAACCAAGTGTTAAAAACTTTTCCAAATTAATTTTAGACACTAAGACTATTAAAATAAAATCAAAGATCAAATATGTTTTGGTTAATGAGAATTTAAGCATATTTTGAAACTCTCACTTGAAAAATAATTTATACAAGGCTTCCAAACTTTTCAAATGAGACAAGTTAAATCCACAAAATTCTAAAAGTTTCTTAAAGTGATTTTAGACACCAAGATTTTCAATTGAACTAAAAAATAAAATATTTCTTGGGCTATAGAAATTTATAAACTTTATCAAAACATATGCAATTTAAAAATTTTTAAGCAATTTTCAAATGTTTCAAAACATCTTAAAACCAAATTTCTCATTAAATAGTTAAAAACTTCCTGTAAACATCTTGCCATATAAAGAGGATTTTCTTTATCATTGGTTTATGAAACATTAACTTTTGGGCTCTAAGATGTGCTCATGCAATTAATCCAAATTCCTATCTCTTTAATAGCCTCAACAAAGCCAATCATTAGTAGCACATATGTTTTCCATCATCAAAACTACAAGTTAGAACCTTATATGGCTCAATATTTAGTCTCCTTCACTTTCCAAGTTCCATCTTCCTTTCAAAACCTCTATTTTTAGTTCATAAGAGTGGTTATTACCTTGCACTTTGCCATTTGAAAATTCTTTAAAAATCCCTTGGCATACATCTTTTGGCATATAGAAATGCCTTATTGATATTTTTTGATCTCCATACCAAGAAAGAATATTATAGCTCCTAAGTCTATTATTTTAAACATTCTACTAAGTATATTATTTTAAACATTCTTAATTTCTTTCTTGAATTGCCTAATAAGTGTTATATTACTTCCTACCACTAAAATATCATTGACATAAAATGAGATAATCATAATATTTTATTAGCATGCTTAACATAAAGAGTAGACTTATTCATATCCTTCACAATGCCTAGCTCTAGTAACTGTTGGTGAAGATAAACTTTATTATCTTGACCCATTATAACAAATTCTTCTAACTGCTTAACAAAAATCTCCTTTTATAGATATCCATTAAGAAAAATTGATTTAATGTTAAGTTGGAATTTTTTTTCTATAAGTCCCAAAGGCACCAAGGGATGAATTGTGTGCTTAAATATTTCTTAGACCAATTGATCTTTCCTATAGCAATCTCTATACCATAATTCAATTTATATGTTATGCAAATGGTTATAAGGTAAATACAAGGCAATAATACAATAAATAATAATTAAAGGATATAGTAAGGAGGATGCAAAAAGGATTTTTATAGTGGTTCGATAATAACCTCAATTACCTACGTCCACTCTCTTCTAATTATGATTGATATTTCACTATAAATAAAAAAACAAGATATAAATATTCTTTGGGTGATGAGGAATCCTTTACAAACATAATCTTCTTTTTTTGAAAGGAGAATAGAAACCTTGTACAAATCTTTTTCAAGATAAAAAGTAACCATTGAATCAATTCCAATCTTAACAAATCAGAATGCCCTTTTGAACAAAAATAAATGCACCTCAAAGGTGTTTCACTTGAATCTTAATAATTAAAAGACTTAAATACTTTTTAAGATGAAACATATGAATGGAAACCTTCTTGAAAGCCTTATAAACAAACCATGAAACAAGCTTTATTGGATTGAGAACACAAAAACAAGAAATCTTGTTTTAAACCATAAAGAAATAAGGAGAATGCTAAAAAAGAGGTTTTAATCACTTTGTATGCTCAAAACACTCATAAAGTTCATAAAGATCCTTCAACAACCTTTAGCAATCTCATTATAGAGTTTAGAAGCTCAAAATACTATTAGACTTATTTATTAGTTGTTAGAGAGTAGAAATCCATTAATTTATCAAAATTTTAAAACTAGCTATTATTTTGTTTTATACTATGTTGATCGACCAATTGTCAGGAGATGGACCATATGCATTGGTCAACCAATGGTAGTTAAAAACTTATATTGATAAACTAAACCATAAGCACTGGTTGACCAAATACCTAAAAATTTTACAAACTGCAAAATCCATTAATTTCAACTTAAAAATAATTATTTCACTTCCAGTTTAATTCACATAGCTTTTTAAACTTTCCTAAAGTAATTTTGAATACCAAGACTTATCAATTTAGTTAAAAAAAATTATGACTTGGTTTATGAAAAATTAAGCTAATTTTGCAACTTTTGTTTTTAAAACCTGTTGAACCAAGGGAGGTTCCAATCTTGGTTTTGATGATAACAAAACATGCTTAATCACTAATGGTTTGAGT